>OVAX01000301.1:0-93088 GCA_900406405.1 Lepidium africanum | reverse complement strand
TATATATATATATATATATATATAAAATTCTTCCTATTATATTCTATAGAAGTTTTATAATATATAGACGTTTTAGACTTATGATAGGCAAATCAGTTATTACTACTTAAGTAGAATATTGAATCTCGTTAGTATCTTTATTTTCATATTGCTATGTCTATATTCTTAGTTCTTAATTAATCAGAGAAAGGTGGAGAACAATTTCTAGGGTTTCGTAACTTATCCAATCCAAATATAGCAGTGGAGGACTAGACCGCCAAAATTATAGATGGGCCCAAGATGATTTTCAAATAGGGATATGCTACTCACATATTTTTTGTGAGAGTAATTACATTTCACATTTGTGTAATTGGACTGCGAAAATATAATTTTCACCAATCAAAGGTAGTAATGTGATCAAATGTGTTCTTTTGAAAAACAAAATGCTACAGTAGTTGGTGTTACAAATTTACCGAACTTCAAATATGATATCAACAAATGATTAACGGTTTTTCCTGCAAATTGATAACTAAGCAAACTATTTTTATTTTTAATTTATATATAATCTAATATCTTCACATATAATAGAATAATAAAATGTTTATAAATGATATAAACCCAATCTAAACCCAAAATTCAAGATTAACTAATCACAAAGACTATACCCATGCTATAACGCGGAATTTGAAGTTTGGTTTTTGAATATATATATATATATATATATATATATATGTATTTGATATCTATCATTTTTCATATATTTGATATATCTCATTTTTTCACAGCATATCTAGTAACAACTTTATTAAAGAACTGAACTGTATTGTACTCATTTCCAAGCTTTAACCCTTTATACTTGCTCTCATCTATTTTAATGTGTGCATCATCACTATCACTACCAATACCAGACACTTCATCTATCTGATCACTACCATTCTCATCATCAGTAATAGCTCTATCTTTGCCATTACCATATATCTCATGGTCAACTAAATCCAGATTGTTATTGTCAGAAAAATATTGTTTACTCTTTGGATCATCATCACAGATGAAAAATAAGGTTAATGCACCTTTTCGGATTGCATGTTCCACTAGAATCTGATTGGCTTCTTCATTATCTAGGTCTTCTTTCTCATCAGGTTTCTCAGATGGAAACATGATGAGAAGGCATTCGAGAAAACTTCATACGTTTTAGGATTGCGAAACAACAATTAACAAGTACTACTTTCCATTAGACAGAGAAGCACCTGACTTAATCTGAGAAAGGTGGAGAACAATTTCTAGGTTTTGTAACTTATCTAATCCAAATATAACAGCAGAGGACTGGACCACCAAAAATATAGATTGGCCCAAGATGATTTTCAAATAGAAATATACTACTCATGTTTTTTTTTGTGAGATTAATTAAATTTCACATTGGCGTAATTAGACCGCGAAAACAGAATTGTCACCAATCAAAGTAGTAATGTGATCAAGTACATTCTATTGAAAAATAAAATGCTACATTAGTTTATGTTATAAATTTGTTAACCGCACTTCAAATCTGGTATCAACAAATGATTATCAGGTTTTTTCCCGCAAATTGATAATCAATCAAATTATTTTTTGTATTTTATATCATTTAATATCTTTATGTAAAATAGAGTTATAAAATATTATTAAATGACATAAAATCCAATCTAAACCCAAATTCAAGATGAAATGATCATTAGAACTATACCCGCGCTATAATGCGAGATTTGAATTTTTGTTTTTGAAATATATATATATATATATATATATATGATATATATCATTTTTCACATATTTGATATCTCTCATTTTTTTCACAACATATCTACTAACATCTTTCTTAAACAACTAAATTGTATTGTAATCATTTCCAAGCTTAAACTTATTATACTTGCTCTCATCTATTTTTATGTGTGCATCATCACTATCACTGCCAATACCACACACCTCGTCTATCTGATCACTATCATTTTCATCATCGGAACTAAATCTATCTTTGCCACTACCATATATCTTATTATCAACTAAATCCAGATTGTTATTATCAAACAAATATCCAAAATTGTTTACTTTTCTACCTATGTATGGATCATCATCACAGATGAAAGATTAAGATTAATACACCTTTTTGGATTGCATGTTCCACTAGTTTATGATCTACTTCTTCATTATCTAGGTTTTCTTTTTCATTAGGTTACTCTAGTGGAAACCTGATGAGAAGACATTTGAGAAAACTTTATAGGTTTTAAGATTCCGTAACAACAGTTAACAAATACCACTTTCCATTGAAAAACTTTCCATAAGAATAGAGAAGCACATGACTTAATCCGAGAAAGGTGGATAACAATTTATAGGGTTTTGTTACTTATTCAATCATAATATAGCAGCGGAGGACTGGGCCGCCAAAAATATAGATGGGCCCAACATGATTTTCAAATAGGGATCTGCTACTCACATGTTTTTAGTGAGACTAATTAAATTTCATGTTCGCGTAACTGGACCGCAAAAACAGAATTTTCACCAATCAAAGGTAGTAATTTAACCAAATGCGTTATTTTGAAAAACAAAATGCTACAATAGTTGATGTTAAATTTGTGGACCGCACTTCAAATATGATATCAAAAAAGGATTAGCGGTTTTGTCCCGCAAATTGATAATCAAGCAAACTATTTTTATTTTTATTTTCTATATAATCTATATCTTTATATATAATAGTATAATAAAATTTTAATAAATGACATAAAGCCAATCTAAACCCAAATTCAAGATTAACTATCCACTAGGACTATACCCGCACTATAACGTGAGATTTGAATTTTTGTATCTGAATACATATATATATATATAATATATCTTTTTTTACATATTTGATATCTCTCATTTTTTTTTCACAGCATATCTACTAAAAGCTTGTGTAAACAACTTTATTGTATTGTACTCATTTCCAAGTTTAAACTTCTTATACTTTCTCTCATTTCTTTCAGCGTGTGCATCATCACTACCACTGCCAATACCATCAACTCGTGTATATAATCACTATCATTCTCATTATCAGAACTAACTCAAGTTTTTCCACTACCATACATCTCATGATCAACAAAATCAAAATTGTTATTATCAGACATATATCAAAAATCAGTTTACTCTTCTATCTATGTATGGATCATTGTCATTGATGATATATAAGGTTAATGCACCTTTTTGGATTGCATGGTGCACTAGTTTATGATTGTCTCCTTCATTATCTAGGTCATTTTTTCTTATCAGATTTCTCTAGTGGAAACCAAGACACTTTTCTTATATTTTCTTTGTATTTGAGCAATTTCACAAGTGATGGGACCATCAACGGTAACACCCTCAGAATCACTCGATGCAACGGACATGCATGCCTAGCCAAAGGTAAAGGATAGATAATCTCCCAAGTGGGGGAGTTCGATGGCGAATGGGAGAGGACTGCCATTGAGTTGTCCATCATAGACCCATATCACATCACCAATAAGGCATCCATCCATGGAGTTCATGCCCTAGCCGATCCAAGCCTCAAGACAACCTGCAATCCAGGCCGTTACCCGAAATAACTTAGCCAATATCCTCAACGATGATTCTGCCCATGCAAAGATGCGATCTAAGATGTTTCTCCCAGCCATATCACCTCCAAAAGATATTTAGATGAAAGAGATTCCACAAGGAAGGCCACAACCTGAATAGACCTAAGATTCAACCAGTGGCCTGCTTTGTGCATCCTTACGCGAGATCGAGTATGATGCTAACACTTGGCCACATTCTAGCGACAACTAGCTTCATTTTGGTCCTTTAACTTTTCTCAAAACAATCCAAGATACCTCAACATGTTATTGGAGCGTTCACACTCAATAAATGCTACCTAGGCTGCGACTTTCCTAAAACGGACGTGTTCACACTTATGTTCACACTTGTGTTCACACTAAGCGGCCATCATCAACATATGGAGAAGGCATCCTCCAAGGCTATAGAAGAAGAGATCTCAGCTAAATCTTTTGTTTCCTTTCTCGACCTTGCTCATTTAAGTGACAACAACTAGTTTTGCATTTATGTGTTTAATTTGCTTTCTTATTTGTTTTCATTGAAAATTGAGCATTCTCTTTGTAAGGTCTTCTCCTTTGTCCTTACCATTCATGGTATCATCTAGTCAAATTCAATTTGTTTTGCTCCAAAGTTTGTCTTTGAACTCTAGTTATGATTTTGTCGATTTCTAAGAGTATTGTGTGCGGTTTCCCTCTTGCTCTTGGATCGATTGAGTATAGTCTTTTTAGTGCATGGAGAACCCCCATGAAAGCCTAATCTCACTCCTTTGTCTCAGTCCAATCTTCCTTGAGCCGAATTCCACCATCAACTTTCTTTTCACCTCTTCCGCAAGTCTCTTTGAGTCTTTGAAGCTATGGTCAAAACTTTGGTAGCTATTGAGGTTCCTCATCAGTAAGTATCACATTTGTCTTCCCTGTAAATGTTTTTGCCCAAAGATTTCATGTTTTATGGGTCTCTCCACCAAGGTATTTATTGTCAGACAACCAATACCCACCATCGTACAAGAAAAGATCAAAATTGCACTATAAACAAAAAAAAAAAAATGCAACATTCATGACAAAAAGACAGTTACTTGTTATATTATATTATACATGAAGTCAATTTCTTCTGCTTTTGTGTCGGGTTTGTTTGTCTAATGTGTTTTTAATATTACAAGCTTTGTCACTATTACCTTGTTTCTGATTGTTAAATGAGAATGTATTTGAAACTATATTACCTCATATATTGGTTCAACACTCCACTATAAGATTACTTAGACCATTTACAATGGTGGTGTTGAATAAATTTTTTAACAGTTGAACCCTACAGTGAGGCGGTTGAATAGTTGAAAAACTGATGTAGCAAAATTGGGTGTTAATTGCATATATAAATGATAATAAAAGGGAGAAAAGAGATTGTGGAGAGATGTGAGAAATAATGAGAGACATGTGGCAAAACTTTATTGATCATCTCGATTCTTACCACTTTTTTTTTAACCAAATTTTTAAAGTAAAAATATTTTCGTTTATGTTATTAGTATTAAAAAACATTTATGCCAAGTTCATCATTTTTATTCTCTATAAATAGAGACTTCTTTCATATAATTCGAACATGGAAAAACGTCTTTTTCCTTATAACTTTTCTACTACCATTCCAGTGAATTTTATATCTAAACATATTTTTGTATTTTTTGCGTTTTAATAAAATTATTTTTGATTTCTTCTATTATTATTTGAAAAAAAAACTTATTCTTTATATTGAATTTTTAGTTATTTTAGTTTTAATTAGTTATTGCTTTTAATATATAGTTACAATATATATATAATATAAATAAAATAGTAGGGCAAAGTGTTGAACTTCATTAAACAAAACTTTTATAGGATATAAAATGTGTTGAATGATTAGATGAAAGAGAGAGAATATGATGTAGAACGTTAAAAGAGAAAAAATATGGGTGTTGAATGAAAAAACCATTGGATATAGCCTTAGACCATTTGCAATGGTCATGTTGAATACGATACTCAACTGTTTAATACCTCCTATGAGGTTGTTGAAAACAAAAAAATAGAGATGTGACTATTTAGCCTATTGAATTTATTCAACCCTTTGAAACCAATAATAATAAGTTTAAGGAGGGTCTATCCGAAAGTCAGAAATACGATTGTTACTTCTGGGGGGCCTAACACCAATGGAAAAGATGTCATGACTAACCTCAGGTTGTGTAGAAGGGCATTAAGTCAATGGAAGAGGAACAATACCATGAAATCAGGAATAAAGATTATCGAGATCCAATAAGAAATTGAAAGGTCCACGCTTAACTAAACCCTTCCTTCCAACATATCTTTCAACTAAAGCAAAGTCTCATGGAAGCACATAAGAAAGTATAACGTTTTTGGCAACAAAAAAGCAGAGAGAAATGGTTGTGTGAAGGGGATCAAAACACTCGCTTCTTCCATGCTTTGGTTAAGTCTCAAAAAGCAAGGAATAGTCTGGAAATTCTTATTGATGACGATGGGGTTTCACACAGAGCTGAGACTTCTAAGGGTGATATTGCGGTTAAGTATTTTCATGATATCTTTACTTCATCATTACCGTCTCTACCGGACAGAATATTGGAAGGCTTTATCTCCAGGGTTTATGATGTTATGAATGCAGCCTTAACGGCAAGAGTTACAAACGAAGATATAAAAGCTGCAGTTTTTGCCATCAAATCTTCCAGTGCTCCAGGGGCTGATGGTTACACAACACTGTTCTTTCAACACTAGTGGGAGGTAGTGGGAGATTAAGTCACTAAAGAGGTATTAGCTTTTTTTGACTCAGGGCAGATAAAGAAAGATTGGAATTATACATATATTTGTTTGATTCCAAAGAAGGTGGACGCCAAAACAATGGAAGAGATGAGACCATGATCACAGATAATATCATGATTGCACATGAAGTTGTCCATGGGATGCGTACTCATATGACGGTCTCTAAGGAGTTTTTAGCAATAAAATCGATATGTCCAAAGCATTAGATCAAGTTGAGTGGTGTTACCTACGTTCATTGCTTTTTGCTTTGGCATTCAGTGTCATTTGGATCGACTGGATTATATCTTGCGTCTCCACAGTTACATATTCCATCTTAATTAACGGTCAACCGCATAGCTTGATTACTCCACAAAGAGGTCTCAGACAAGGAAACCCACTTTCTCCATTCCTCTTTGTTCTTTGTACTGAAGGTTTGACTCATTTACTAAACAGCTGAGGAATCTAGTATAATTAGTGGTGTCAGGTTTTCATCTTCTGGTCGTGTAATTCATCATCTTCTGTTTGCAGACGACATCTTCATCATGTGCAAGGCTACTACTTGTCAATGCTCAGCTTTGGCATACATCTTAGGTATGTATTCTCATGTTACAGGGCAAACAGTCAATCATGACAAGTCTTCCATCTCTTTTAGAGAAAATGTTCCCCTTGTAATGAAGACCCAGATTAAGCTGATTTTGGGTATAGAGAAAGAAGGAGGAGCTAGCACCTATTTAGGACTGCTGGAGTGCTTTAGTGGTTCCAAAGCTGATCTTCTCTCCTTCATTTATGAGTGTCTCAAATCAAGGCTCTTGGGTTGGTTATCTCATGCCTTATCTCAAGGCAGCAAGCAAGTTCTTTTGAAGTCGATTGCGATGGCTATGCCCGTTTACGTGATTTCATGCTTCCGTCTGCCAAAAGCCACATGCACGAGCCTCTCTAGTGCTATGTCTCAATTATGGTGGGACGTAACTGAAGGTAATAAAAAAGTTTATTGGCTCTCTTGGAAAAAATTATGTTTGCTAAAAAGTAAGGGAGGACTTGCCTTCAAAGATATTGAGCTATTCAACCAGGCCCTCGCTAAGCAAGCATGGTGGTTCATTCAATTCCCTGACTGTCTCTTTAGCTAGTTTCTTAAGAGTAGATATTTCCCTGATTTTTCATTCCTACAGGCCGAGTTGAAATCGAGACCATCTTTTGTTGGGAGGAGTATTCTACATGACAGGGAATTACTATAGCAAGGGCTGAAGAATCAGGTGGGAAATGGTCAATTATTGAAAATCTGGACGAGTAAGTAGATTGATGAAAGCTCACTCAGACCATCGCTCATGAAGAACTACTTAGTTGCCATTGATTTATCTGTCAACAGTCTCATTGACCGGAGACCAGGTAATTGGATCATAAGGAAATTGGAGGAACTATTTTACCCTCATGATATAGCTCAGATTCTTAAAATCAGACCTTCTTTGATTACAATGGACTCTTGGAACTCGAAATACAACAAAAGTGGGGATTACACTGTAAGATCCGGTTATTGGCTTGCTGCAAAACTTCAGAACTCTCAACCTCTAATAGCGGCTAATGGTCTCCCCTTGCTAAATGACATAATAGTCAAATATGGAAGATATAAACGCCTAAAAAAATCAAAGTTTTTATTTGGAAAACCGTAAGGGGTGCGTTTCCGGTGGAAAAAATTTAGAAAGCGAGATATTAAGGTGGATTCTCGCTGCCAGGTTTGTGGCAGAGAAGGAGAGTCGATCAATACCTCCGTTTTACTTGCTCTATTTCTCGCCAAATATGGGCTATGGCGAATATTCCCACACCAAGGAATGGCTTTGAAGGTTATGATATATTTCATAACATACATTATTTACTAAATCTAAAAGCAAATAGGTGGGTTTCTAAAGAAACAACTCAGCATATCCCTTGGATGTTATGGAGGTTATGGAAAAAGAGGAATAATCTTATCTTTGAAGGGAGAGTGCTCTCAGTGGTAGATTTAGTTCGGATAAGTGGTGAAGACTCTGTTATGTGGCATAAAGTGTTGGAAATAACAAGGGCAGATTTAACCATCTTCATGCCTTCACTTATCTCTTCACGTGACAGTTGGATCCCTCCTCAGAGACAAGATGTGAAATGCAACATTGGCTTCTCTTGGGATAAAATCAACAAAACAAGTGGAGCCTCATGGGTGACACGTAACTCTAACAACATCGTTCTGTTACATGCGCGCACATCATTCATAGACATTCACTCTGAAATGGAGGCACAACTATAAGCGTGGCTTTGGACTATTCAGAGTATCTCTAATCTTCACATTCCAAATGTCATCTTCGAAGCAGAGACTAAGGAGATAATTGGGGCAATCACTCGTCCCCCAGCTAGGCCTTCTTTTAGAATTCAGGCTGACCTTTTGAAGTCTGATGAATGGAGCCTCTCTTTTGTAGCTAGGAAAGCTAACCTCGGTGCATCCCTCAGAGCGAGAAGTGTAACCTGTGATGATTGTTGGCAATCATACTTAGCCACACGACCACCTTCTTGGTTGTTGCATTGTTTCAATCCAGTACGATAGTTTTTGTATAGAGTCTGCTGTTTTATTGCTTATGATCCTAATCGATTAACTGTATCCAAAACTCTCTTGTCATTTATTCAAGTAAGGAATGAATGGTTTCAGTGAAAAAAAAGTGGGGTCTATACTAAGAAATGAGAGATGAGAGATTTCGCCTTTGCCATGTGTCAAATTTTACTTGTTTATGCATATTCTTAAGATTTTTTTTATATCTAAAACTTATCAATTGCATCATTTTCATTTTCATAAATTAAAAAGTTAAAAATAAAACCAAATTCAATCATTTTTGTACTCTATAAATAGAGACTTGTTTCATTTAATTTGGACACAAAAAAAAACTATTTGGTTTCTTATAGTTTTCAACTATCAATATATAAACTTTTATTTTTTTATTTTTTTATTTTCTAACCAAAACCTAAACATACACAAAAAATAAATAATATTTTCTCCATCTGGTGACATCTCCATGTTCTATCTTCTCCGATTATGATTTTTCAGAGAGAGCGTGTGTGGTCTGTGTGTTGGAGAGTTCAATTCTGGCAGTGGTCAGTTAAACCTCCGGTTTAGGCTGGTAACAGTGTTATCACCTTCTCTCTTGGCTTTAGAGGGAGTTACTCTCCGTTGGGTTGGCTTCGATTGCTGCCGACGGTTCTCTTCTGGGTTTGCCAGTTTTGCCATTATGTTTTAGTTTCTTTGTGTTTGTGTTTTGTGTTAAATTAGGTTTTAATTATTTTGGCTATGTTTTATCTAGTTCTTTCGATCTTAGATTGGAGGTTTCAATCTTTGTTTGCTCTGTTTTCTTTATTTCTTTTTCTTTGTTTTTACTTTTTACAGTGGAGATGTAATCTCCCTTGAAGCCTCTGAATTCAGCTTCTCCAGCCTTTTCCTTACGGTGATTTTGTTATCGGAGACTGCATCTTTCATTCTCTTATTCCACGGCTTAAGCGCAGAGATAAAACATCTCTGGTGGGTCATCTTATGTGACGTTAACGGCATTGGTGCCTATTAGAGACAATGTCATGGTGAGAATATCTTTAGGCGTAAAATTGAAGCATATCTGGTGATGATTCATGTTTGACTCCCGATTGGAGTTTGGCGCGGTGGTTCTCAACAGAATAGCTTTCACTGTCTTGATTGGCGATTTGCATGCCTGGAGTCACACTCACCTTACACGTGGACCAGCAAAAGGTGGATGTCTGACACGTGGTGAATGAGATAAGCATCATCTGATTTCCAGGCTTCAAATGGTTGTTATTATGCCTGTAGGATTTTGGTGGGCTTTTTAGTGTTTGTTTAATTTCTCGTGTAAACCCAGTTGTGTAATAATCATATTATCAATACATAAAAGATATCTGGACGATAAAAAAATTTTTTTTTACATATTTTGGGTAATATGGATCCCAACAATAACCCTTTCAATACCCAAAATTCTACTGATAATCATTTTTTATATGCGGATCCCAACAATTACCAAATTTCTAATCAATATTCAAATCAACCACACCCTCAAAATACGCTTAATTATGTATTCACATCAAATTTCACAATGTTGTCAACTATTTCGAAATATCATCCATATCCATATTATGATTTGATGATGCCATATTCATCTCAAACAACAAAATTTCCAGAATTAAATATGGAACCGACAATGTTGTTGGAAGAAACCATAAAAGTGAAGCCTACTCAGGTTAAACTTCTGAATACTATAATGAAAATTGTTCAATTGAACCTCTGCGTGATAGATACTCATGCAGAAATCATTTCAACTACATAAACAAAATACTGGGCAAATGGATTGGAGTTTATGATAACGGTAAACGTCTACAACAAAGTGGGTGGTCAGAGAATGATGTCTTGTCAAAAGCACATGAATTATATTCCAGTGGTATGAGTGTTCGTTTCAATTTAATGTCATAATGGCATGTTATTCGTGATCAACCACATTATGGTAGTCAGCTTGGAGGAAATACTGGATTAGAAAGTAGTGGATCTATAAGATCTAGTGAGAGTCATGCAAGTGATTCCAACATTGTGATAACATGATTTTCACTATCAATTAACCCTATGCACTATCATGGTCATTATAGCACTTGAGGTGTCAATCCAATCGAGTGCAACTACTAACAATCAGGACAAGATCAAAATAATCTAATCCAAGCCAATCAATAATGGTTTAGTTATCTATCAACCTAAATCAACAACTTAAAAGAGCAAACAACAGTTAAATAGAGCATAAATGTACTTTAGGAACTATAAAGAAAGCAGAGCAGATTAGCAGTGAAAACATAGAATACTAAGCAAACGAATGAGAACGTGAATTCCTGAGGAGTGAGAATCATGGGTTACTAGATCACTTAAATCTACTAGGTTGCTTAACAAAACTCAAACAGAGTGGATCTCTAAGCAGTAAGTTCACAGGCTATTGAATCCACTCTCGTGGCAAACAAACTCAATGAAGCTATCAACATACCCTACCATCACATGCGTTTAATAACCTAACTAGCATGAAGAATTAACTTAATCGAGCTGATAAACACCTAAGACAATCGATCCCTCGAACTAAGAGTGTGAATATATAAAGTTGGTTCGATCAGACATTCTATCAAACACTTATTAGGTGCTAGAATGTCTAAGAAAATATTTCAATTAATCAAAGTGAAATAAACATTAATGGCACCAAAACATATTAAGCAACCTAGAAAATCTAAGATCCACACTGATATAACCCATCCTCAATAACCCTAAGTAATCTACTTAGAAATTATTAAGTTAACAAATACCATGGAAATCACAGAATAATACATCAATTGTAAACTAAAAAAGAGATGATGAACAACATTAAAAGAAAACGAAATTTGCATTAAAAGTTCCAAGAAGAAAGTTGCTCCGGAATTACAAAATGGGGCAAAATGGCTCAAAGATATTCTTGCACAAAAGAAGCAAAAACTAGGTTATCCGTTTTCAGTAACAATAAAGAGTACTTATACTGCTACCTGCTAAAACCTACAATAACTCGGCCCATCTACAACGGCAATTTGAATGGTCAGTTCAAATTCAATTTGGCCCATCTGCTGAAGTGGCCCGTCGAGTTGGTTGGTAAGAGAATCCACTCGACCAGTGACTTACGTGGAACGGTCAACTTGGACAGTGAAAGAACGACTTGACTTTTGACTCGAGTGGAGTGCTCAACTCGAATAGTGCAGGATCGACTCAAGCTCTAACTTGAGTAGGATGGTTGAGCTGTATCTGAATTGTCCATCCACTTCTCCCATTTAAGTCCAAATCGTCCCAATACTCTTGTTGTTGCGTCAAAGCTGATCATTTAGTCTCAAAGAGTATGCAAATGAAGCGATTTCATACTGGAAGACACGATTAGGTCTAACATCCTAAGAGAACCTAATCTAAACAATGGTGTTAAAAATATGGGCTTTTTAATCATAAAATCTCTAAGGCCCACAGAATTGGAGTTGTCCTCAAAAACCCAATTTTTGATAAGCAATAGAGAGTAAAATTTAAAAGTCCACCTCAATAAATAATTGGCCCACCAAAACCGGTCCACCAAAAAGCCCATTAGACAATAGGTCTGTGAGGAGTCTAGGGTTAACCCTAGTTCGGTGTGTAGCGCCGCCGTCACCATTTTGGTTGAAAAAGTCATCGGAGATGAATTATCCACCCCCTGCCGCCAATGGAGCAAAAACTTGAAGCCACGGTGGAGGTAAGGACACGATTCACTGCAGGCGCCGACATTTAAGATGATGATGTCGCCGGAGATAAGTCACTAAGCGCACGTCGCCGATAAAGCATTGAGATGCAGCCACAGTGGAGTGAAAATGACGATCTGGAATTGCTCCCTGAGAGGACGCCATTCCGGCTAGAGAAAACGGTGGAGAAACCACCCAGATACATGAACATAGAAAGTGGTAGGTCGAGAGAGGGAGAAGGAGCAGAGAAACTGGATAAGCACAATAGCCTCTGATCCGGTTGAGGGAAATGGAGGTGCATCCGTTGAAGATTTCCTCATCCTCAAAGGAAAAAGCTTCAAACTTTGATTTTACCAGCCATCACTTCCATCGGATTAAGAGACCGGAACAGAGGAGAGTAGTGGGAAAACAACGAGACAAACACACCGGTGAACACAGAGAAAGAGGAGGGGAAAGAGAAGCAGAGAAGAGCAGAGATGGACAAAACACATGAAGAAACAGAGGAAAAGCTAAGGAAAATGAAGAAGAAAGCCAAAGAGAAAAGAAAACCGTGAAAAGAGTCCGACGCTGGCGGCCAAGAACACCACCGGCAGTGGAGGAGAATATAGTTAGGGATTGCTCTATCATTTGCGCAGAAAAGTATATACCCTAATAATGTGTATAATATATTTTGTAATTGGTATAAATTTTAAGAATCTAATTTTTGGTCAAGTAATTTTTATTTTGTCAAAAAAAATAAATTTTGCTAATTTGTTTTTTATATACTCTCTCTGTTTCATATTAGTTGTCATTCTAGGCTAAATTTTTTGTTCTTGTCATTTTCATTTTCTAATATAGTTTTTAATATAAAATTATCACATTTACCCCTAATTAAATGAATAAAATATTAAATGGTTTGGAATTCTAATAGTCAAATAAAAGCATAATAAAACATTTATCTATTTTTTTAATATGTGTGTAAAACTTTAGAATGATAACTAAAATGAAACTAAAATGAAACGGAAGGAGTATATATATTGTAATTTTTTTTTTTGTCGGTATATCATCTAAATTAATATTTTTGTTTGTTTTAGGCCGCCCGCTTAATTTCTGGTGTAGAGAAGTCCTTATTAATTAATTAAAGGATCTTGTATCTACATCTCCTCGGCCGTTTCCTGCGGATGATTCCGTTTCCGATTCCTCTTATCCTTTTTCCTTTGGATCTTCCAATCATTCTCTTCTTCAACCTCGACTGTTGTTTCTTAGATTACTGAATTAGGGTTTCCGTCTGCGTAGGGAATAGATTTGGTAGGAACAACTTAATTTTTTTCATATTACCTTTTATCTTTTGTTTTCGGAGTTTTGGCTTCTGTTTTTTTTTTCTCGTTCTCTCTATCGCCACCATGAGTTGCTCGATCCAGATCGTCGATGAGAAGCTAGTGGACATTTCTTCTCTTCCAGTTCAGGTTTTGTTTTCGGTTTGCCGCTTATCAATACAATAGAAGATTACTTTTTTTGTTTGCTTCGTCGCTGAATCTGTCCATCTTTAGCTCTTGAATTCTAGAATTTCTCTGCGGAATTAGGAGCTTGTTAAATTTTTGGTTCTGATGATATCTTGACCTCCTTAGGTTAATTTCAATTCTAGATGTTTGGTCGAATTCACGGCAGTTTTTCCTTCTGAGTCTCTGATGTTGAATCTGATTGAGCTCCTTTCCCTTACACTAATTTATCATTCAGTTTTATGTACTCTAGGATGAAAAGAAGACTGAACAAGTGTTCAATGAGCTGAGTTTCGGGAGCCATGGTGGCTGTTGCGCAATTTGCATGGATACAATACCTCTTCAGGAAACAGCGATGGTGAAAGGCTGTGAACATGCCTACTGGTACTGTATTGTTCTTCGTTAATTCAGAGTATTTGCTTTGCTAGTAGTGTATATTCTTTTTGCCTTCTGAGGAGTGATGCAGATTTGTTTCTTAGTGATGTGATTTTGCATGTATACAAGTCTTTCAATGGTGAACTTGTGTTTTTGCTGGATACTGTAAACATGTTTGATTATATGTACAGAGCAAACGTTTGATTAGAAGACATATAGGTCAAAGACTGACATTCACTTTTCGATTTTAAGAGGGATTTCATTTCTGTCTCTATATAGTGTTACCTGTATACTGCGATGGGCAAGTTACAAAGAGAAACCTACCTGCCCACAGTGTAAACTTCAGTTTGATTTTCTTAATGTTCACCGCGCTCTTGACGGAAGGTACTATTTTCGTCCTTTTTAATATGTGTCTCCATTATTAACTCAGTTTACTTGACTGGCTTTGTCTGTGCCTTTCTTGATTTACTGTATGCATGGCTTTTAGACAATTGCTTATGCTTCTTCCTCGAACTAATTTTGTCTGTTATATATCATGGCAGCCTTGAAGATTTCATGTTTGAGGAGAGCGTTTGCCTCCTCCTGAGAGCATCATGGTTTCGGCCATTGGATGCAGTGGAGCGGGTTTCAGACAATGACAGTTTCAATTATGATTTTGATATTCCACCTGAGTATGAAGAGGAAGACGATGATGACCTTGATGAGTTTTATTTTCATGGCTCAAGTCTTCGATTAGGAAACAGGAGGTGGGGTGACAATGGTTTTGTGCGATCAGGCAGGCAAGAAGCAAGGCCGGTTCCACATAAGAACCAAGGTGGCCAAGCTTCTGCCACTGAATCCGGCTCAACCTCCTCACCTATGCCAAAGGATAAGCCTAGCTGTGTCCTAACAGGGAGGCGTGCGAAGAGGGCAATGAAGCGTGAAGCTGCAAACAAAGCTGCGGAAGCAGTAGCAGCTGCAAAGCACGAGGCCCATTTGGTTAGGTTGGGAAGGAAGTGACTCTGGTTGTATCTCTGTAATTAAAACCTCCGAAACCAAAATGCCCCGATTCCCAGACTTTGAAAATCTGTACATCAGTAGAATCTAATAATGGTAGAACTATGAAACTTTCATCTTAACCTTTATTTGTTGAAGATCCTTTGCTAGATTTGATTCTTTTTGTCTGCAACTTTCGTGATCATTGGTTTGATGAGTGAAGATATACTGTCGCATATGATGTGAAAATTGATCATGTGGAATAAGGGTTAAGTGGGTACGATAATAATGATAATGAGTGGGGTCTGCCATTGACTTTGGCCAATTTTTGGGTGGTGCAGGCTGCAATGGCAAGCAAAATCAAAGCGACAAAATATAGATTTATATTTATTTACTGATCAGAAAAAGAGACATCTCATTCCCTTACCTAACCCATTAAGACCATGGAATGAGTAATCCAGGTCAACTTTGTTGACTAAAACGGAGTGTTCATTGCCGTTAGTGACTAAACCAGCTTAAGGTTGTTTGATCAGATTGTTCCGAGGGAAATGTGTGGTTAGATATGTTTTTAATCTTTCACTCTTCATAATCATCATATTTGTCATCATAATGTTATTTTTATCTTCATGAAATTTACCTATTTTTGTTCCATTGATTCTCAGTTCTCACCTACTGTATTGTTCTTCCATTCAATGCTCCTGCATTTCCTCAAAGCGAAAGTCTGTATTGCTTCATAAACACTTCTCTTTCTCTCATGACTTTCCTTTGAGGTCATGCTACTGTTCAACGACAGACTCATATTTAACGTTACATCATCATCTATAGCTTTTTCTTGGTTTTTTGAACTCGTGATACAAAAGAGACAAACATCCATTTCTTTTGATCATTTCTCTTTGTTTTTTACCCAATGGAAACTCTGAAACAAGCATCTTCTTCTTCTGGGTTCTGCTACCATCAAGGCTTCTCAGGCGTTCTTCAAGTGTTTGTTCACAACGCAAGAAACATCCACAATATCTGCATCTACGATAACCAAGACGTCTATGCCAAATTCTCTCTCACATACAATCCTGACGACACCATTTCCACCAGAATTATCCACAGAGCTGGCAAAAACCCTGAATTCAACGAGAAGCTTATGATCAATGTGACTCAGATCGATGCTCATGCTGCAGTCCTCAAATGTGAGATTTGGATGATGAGCAGAGCCAGACATTACATGGAAGATCAGCTTCTTGGCTTCGCTCTTGTCCCAATCTCAGACATCATAGGTCAAGACAGTATCACTCAAGACTTCACTCTCTCTTCCACTGATCTCTTCCATTCCCCTGCTGGTACCGTGAAGCTCACGCTTTCCGTTGTTAACTCTTCTTCTTCTTCTCCTTCATCTAATCCCAAGATTAACACTTCGATTTCTTCCGAGGTCGTATTGCTTGACCCGCAAGCCTCTGAAACAGTGGACTACACGAGGATTGAGTTCCCTGACATCAATGTTGTTAACGAGAACAAACAGATGGTTACAGAGTACTTCAATGGATTGAATCCCAGATCAGCAACCGCTTCTTTTCTCTGTCTCGGCTCGACACATAGAGCAGATCAAACCGACATTACAATGGTGTGCTCTGAGGAGAAAGAGCTTTATGAGAATGGAAGCTTTATGGCTTCTTCGTCAACAACGACAAGCTTAAGCGACGACAAGAACACAGCAGATTCAAACGAGAAAGAGAATCGAGAGATGGTAGAGGAAGATGAAGTGGAAGAGAAGCAGATAAATGAAGAAACAAGTATGCAGAAACAGATAGCTGAGATGTATATGAGAAGTATGCAACAATTCACTGAGTCTTTAGCAAAGATGAAGCTTCCCATGGATCTTCATAATAAACCACACGAAGGAGATCACAGCAACAGTACCAACACAACAAGTCAGATTCAGACTCGGAATAATAACACTAATAATGTTAGTAATAATAGTGCAATGGAAAAGAAAAAAGAAGGGTCTCGTGTATTTTACGGTAGCAGAGCATTCTTCTAATCGAATCAATAACACATTTGCATATAACTGCTTTTTCTTTACAGTTTATTTATCATGTTTGTATCACGTTATCTTCCTATATGTGATTTTTTTTTTCCAATTTACGATATCAATCTTGATGAACAAGTTGATATTTGTCAACTTATAACAACCAGAAACTATAATAGATAAGGTCACACAACTTACAAATTTTGCAAGTCACTGGGTTCAGTTATGCATACCAACACTTGATTTCAGATTAAACAACATTTCTGGAAAAAAAAAGCCTTTATATCATAAGCACTTTTGGACGGCCATTTCTTTAACCGTAGAAGCCAGTCTCTGGAACATCTTCAGGTTATGTCCTATTTTTCCCTCATTCAGCAACGCAAGTCTTTCCATGGTGGGTGATAATCTGTTACAGAGATCTGTGAAATCGTGTTGTTCATTAGAACTAACCGATCTATCTTGGAGATGGATCAAGATGATGTTGAGCACACGTTCGGCTAATTGTAGTAACAAGGTGATTATTTGGTCCCTGTTACCGACGATTTGACACATTTCAGCCATAGCTATGTATCTCCTTTTGTGTATGTTGTCAGACGGTATGATATATTCTTGGCAATCACACATCTTGATAATCGCATCTACATCTTGTCTAGAGAGCTCGTTTATGTCTCTAATCTGCCAATTATACAACGTTGAGTACAAATATAAGAAAATTGAAATATGTGAAGTTTAGTAAATAGGATAATACCTTATGAAGGAGTAAGGACTTCTTTTCTGCCGCTCTCTCGAGGGAATCAGTGACATGCGAAATAAGAGATGCAAGTAACAGCAATGTCGGTTGCTGTAGTTTAGTGGAGTTATTAAAAGAATCATCTGAAACCTGTAACCTCAGAGAGCTTTTGGTCACCAGAAAATATAAGTAGGAAATCAAGCTGAATCGCAACTGAGACAATTTGAGCTCTGATCCCTTCTGCAATGATATAGATTTTACAGGGGAGGGGATGAAAAGCTTCCTCATCATATCAAACAACCCTTGAACAAATCCATATCTTTCGTTCTCTTCAAAAGGCCAGACCTACAAAACAAGAAACTCACTTTTTAGAAAACGCATCTAAATAGCCTGTGGGATTTCACTTGAAGATGCAATTACAAAAAGAAGNGATTTCACTTGAAGATGCAATTACAAAAAGAAGAGCAAAAGCCTAGCCCTTTAATAAAAAATAGAAAAATTTAGAACTTAGAGCACACCAAAGAATTACCTTGCTCAATATTCCTACTGCAAGAATAATTTGCTCCATCAGTAAATCATCTGCTTCAGTAAAGTCTTCGCGAAGAAGTTGGTCAAAAAGAAATTGGTGTCCTTTGATAAACTCATTGACTTCACCAACAATTTTATTCCTTCCCTCGAAATATTCAGAGGTCTCAACCAATGAAGTTAGAGAATATACTAGTCTTAGGAAAGCCGTCATTATCGTTTGTTGCTTTTGCACATCATATCCTACATCACTCTGACGTTTCATATCAACCCGTCTCATATTTCCCTTAAAGCTGATAGCTCTACATGAGCCGATATGTTCCAATGCACCCATGGAGAACAAAACCTGACCTCCAGACTTTCCGTACTTGTGACTAATTCTAAGTAGCAACGCAAGTTCTGCTTCTAAGGTACATGCTTGCTGTTGCGACTCCAGCAAAGGTGTTCCATTCTGGTTGGAGATATTACTAATGTTTCCAAGGCAAGACCGTATGAAACCTCTGCTCTGAAGCTGACTTAGAAAATATCTCTCGTGATCAATACAAACAAGAGCTTCCAGCACATAAAGTGATATCGTTTTTCCAAACTCACTGCCTCGACATGCATCCTTGATTACCAGATCCAAGATGCCTTGAGCTTCTTTTTTAATTATAGAAAAGTTGGCACGGGCAAGGTCAGCCTGTTCCTTGTCAATCTTCTGGATATCCAAATCTTCACCATCTTGCTCATTAAGCAACAAGAACTGCACCACTGATGTTGGCACATCTAGAGCAATCATATGCTGGCAGTACTGCAAATAGCTCAAAAGCAATGCGTATTGGCGCCTTCTCAACGATTCTGATGATTCATGCCTTAGTATTGCCATAACAAGTTTATACAGAACTGAGTGGCAAGCACCAGCAGAGAAATGTTTTACCATCATAACATCTAGACATGTCACACTGTCAGAATTCAAGGCCCCATGAGACAAAAATCTATCATCACGCAGTTTGGCAATGCAGGTAAGGCCAACCTGAGTAAGTACAAACGCCATTTTTAATGAACAATCTGGAGAGGCAGAGGCACTAAGAGAGGCATCAAGTATCCGGTACAAAATTTCACACCGATTATCAAGAGAAGACATTCTCCTGCATGCAGACACCTCAACAATCTGAGACCACCCAGCTAACATATGAAGTTGGGCAGATTGCTCCTCAAGGTTTCGGTTATACTTCCAACCCCACTTTAATAGCTGTTGAATTGTCTCTCTAACTTCATTAAGCTCAGCAACATTTTGGATACTATCCACAAGGTGAAATCCAGAATATAGTCTCTGACAGAGTTTGTTGCTGAAGGAAGATAGATCAATCAGGCGATCACCACGCTCAGAATAGTAGTAGATACTGCCACTAACAGAGGTATCACGGTTTCCAAGTATGTCCTCCACCAGTGCGTCATACTTTAGGCTTGACACAATTTGTGGAAGCTGCATTGAAGTATCCGGGGATCTAAATTGCAGAATTTCAAGCAAAGCCAATGCCTTACTTTTACTGATTGAACTAGTATAATCAAGACCATCCTGAGGGTATGTACTGGAAGAAAAAAGTTCATTCCCTGCTTCAGTTACCTCCCGCCCAAAAAGATGAGAAAGTATGCTCTGGCATAGCTCTAGGTGAGCTGAACTGCTTCCAGGATCAGTGTGCAATGCAATAGCCAGGAGTTTTAATAGCCATGCCCTCTGATGAAGGGAACTAATACGGAGTGCCTGGCTGCCAGTTCTCTTTGGAAGAGTAGCAACACCGATGGTGTCGAGATGCTGAAGAAAAAATTGATATTTTTTTTGGCTCAAGAGATCCATAGTTGGACCACATGTTAATGGATCCAAACTCAATTCGCACAAAAGCTGAAAGCCAAACTCAAAGAGTAAATAGTTGATATCGGGGTTTGGAAGCTTTTCTAGCATTTCAAGAATGACCTTTAGGCAGCTGTAGTGAAACTTAGGCTGCAAAACTGTCCCTTCCACAGGAGCATCAAGGTCGAACTTGAGAAGCAAATGTGTGATACTTGGTGCAGGCCGATTGATATTATCAACCAGAAGCTGCATAATATGTACCCCTAGATCATCACAACTGTTCTCTACGGCTTCACCCTCTTCGAGTCGTACCTCAAGGCAGGCCGCGTAATCTTCAATCAAGGAATTCGCAGCATTAACTTTTATTAGCATTGGAACCAGACCAACCAAGCGAGAACTTAAAATATTCATGATTTTGATTGAAGATCGCTGAATCTGAGGAAGAGAATCATATCTGACATACTCCAACAAGGCAACAATCTGATTATGATCTTGTGAGAGAATTATATCCAAAGGCTGGTACAGCGGACGCCAAACATCAGAAACAAGCAAATCTTTCTCAAAGACGAGCAGTAAGATTTCTAGAGAAAGTTGTACAGCCTTTTCCAAAGTCTTCCCATAAGTTTTACTTAATCGCTCACTGATGATAGAATTGACCCCAACCTGAAGGATCCCCATGAGGTTCCTATGGAGAGCTTTCCCACTCATGAAATCCTTTAGTATTTCTATAATTGGTAGCTGCGTTTGCAGTGAAGATGTTTCTGCTGACACCAAAAACTGTGAATGCTCAGTAAATCCATCAAGATCCTCCTCTTGAATATCATACATGCTTAACATCATGTGAAAATGTTGAAGGCATGCCACAACCAATTGCCACTTCTCAGAAGGATCTGAATATGCTCTCTGGGGAAAAGGGGTGAATACATGATCATAAACAAACCTGAAGATGCCGATAAATCTACGCCCACGATCAGTCACATCTTTCTCTCCGCCAACTAGGACGTTTATAAGATTCAGGAACGATATTGTTGAAGGATATTGTTCTCTCCTCGCTTCCACTTCATTTAACTCAAACTGCATATCATAGACCTGCGTAGGTTGACCACTCCTTCCAACTGGTGATCCCAAAACAACAGGCAGATCATACTGCTCAAGAAAAGCCCAGACAGAGTCCCTCATTTCTGGAAAGACATAAACAAAGGCAGCAACAGTCTTTCTAAGAGCACCCTTCAGATATGGAGGGACATTTTCGTAACCAAGAAGCTTAAAAAAAGGTTCAATATTCGGAAACCAATTTTTCCTCTCAGTGGGATTAGCATTCTCAATAACCTTTTGAAGTACATTCAGATATGCGACTAGTGCTTTTGCATCACCCTCCAGAAACTCGGGTATCACGGCTCCAGCAGTTTGAAGAGACTGCTTGAACTTATCATCATATATTCTTATGCAATCAAACAAAGTGGGCCATCCTATACTGCGAAATGATGTACCCTGGAGCAACTCATAAACTTTAGACGCACCTTCCTGTGTGGAAGCCAAGGTACACAGCATTTCTAAGAAAGCCACAAGAGTTTTAAAATTTGTGTGATCCTCTCCGGCAAAATTTACAAATGTCCACAAGACATCGTTCCCAGCGAGTAGCTCAGTTTCCTTCTGATATATTTTGCTTACGAACTCCATAATAGAAATGAAGGGCAGTGGTCTGTCAACCTCCTCAGATTGCATGCTACCATCACGTGAATCAGAAACACAGTAAGAATTTAGTACACTCATTGCCATATCCTTTGATTCCTTTACCTTATCTCTTGCAATCGGGTGAGATAAAAAACAAGAGACTAATTTGTGCAGATAAGCATTATATATGTAGATCATGTCCTCCTCATCATTCTGGTAGGCTGCAGTTCGAAGAACATTATCCAGCAAAAACTGAAACACATTTTTTGAGAAAATGGACTCTAGACAAGAGTATATGTGCCCCATATCTGTAGTTGAAGCCGTGGAAATTGTATCCATTCCAGATATTCCGTCATATATCAGCATTAAATGTACAGCCCAGGCAAGCCTTATGCCACCAATGAAACCATCAGCAATGAAGTCACTGCCAAAAGCCATGACAATATCCTGGAAGTCTGTCCTAAATGAAGCATCCTGAGATATCATAGATGACTTATCAGATAGTCCGCTGATTGCATCTGATACAAAGGTGATGATGAGAGAGAACATGAGACTAAAAGTTATCTGATATAATATGGTGTCATTGCCTTTCGTTATAAGAGCTGCACTGTCTTTAAAGACATAGAATATATCCTTCACATCTTTTGAATCAGGTCTATCAACCAAAATTGAAAGGACAAGGCAATGTCCCAGGATCAGTCTTTCCCTTTGAACAACAGCTCTTCGTTCAACAAGAGCACCTCTTGAATCGATAAGGTATGGCTCACATAAGGGGCCACCCAACCCGGAAGGTTCCTCTCGATTGAGTTCCTTTATAAGAGTAATCAACCGTTGTCTGAGCCCAGCTCTAATCAGTTCTTCTAAAAGCCCCTGAAGGTCAGCTATAAGATCAGGTTCAAGCCCTTGGTCCAAGACAACTGCCCTAAGGAGTGTGTAGAGCGTTGATGTAAGATCTCTTCTTCCTGTATACCACAGTCCAGTTGCAAGCCGTTGAATCTCAAGCGGGTCCCGTCCCATTAAGCCCCACTATACATAGAATAATACATAAGAAAAAATCGCAGATAATAACTCAAGTACTTTAGAAGCCAAAAGATGGAGAATGGACGCAAAATGAAGAAAATCACACCTCCTGATTTGCAGATACAAGCAGACGAACAGAATCTATCTCATTTAGGTGAAGCTCATCACTCAGTTTCAGGCTAATAACGACATCTTGATCATCCAAAGATATTGGCAGTGAATCCGGAAGTCGAATCTCTCGGGACTGAACTTGCGCTCTGTCGGATGGCTTAGGAGGCGGGAAAGAAAGGAGGTTCTGAATCAAGGAAAAGGAGTTGCGAATGGCATGAGTGAGTTCAATCCGCTGTGTTGGAGTTGGTCGGGAAGTTCCGAGCAGCGACGACTGTACTATGGTCAATAACTCCTTCGGCGACACCATTTTACATAGGCAGAGAAAATACTAGGTCTGCGCGGCAAATTTAAGATAATGACGACGGCAGGAAACACAGTTTCTAGGTTTTCCGGCGACTAAGCAATCAAACAGAAAGGATTGTGGAAGAGCAGCGGCAGTGGAAGCCGGAAATTTTCCAGAGACTGAAATCAATGAGAAAGAAAACACTAAACCCTTTAGAAAAACCCTAACCCGGAAGAGCTGTCAATTTATTTTTAGAAGAAAAGGAAAGGTTGACAAGAAAAAGAATTTAGATGGCGACTGTGAAGTGCTGTTTTCCGATTTCAGCTCACGGTCAAGTTACCTCAATCATCTTTGGGTTTAAGTGAAGCCCATAAAATTATGCAGAGAAAGAGCCCGATTGAGCTGATTTAAGTTTAGTGGGCATGTTGAATTCTGAGCCCATTAGCCAATATAAACAGAACTAACAAATTCTGCCAAGTATTGTATTGTATTGTATTTGACTATATAAGTCTACTTCTTCGTTTCCATTAAGATTGATCATTTCTTGTAATTAAAAAGGAAACAGAGAAACCTAGTGAATTCTAGGAAATTTTTCTTTAAGAACGATGTATCCGATTTCAGAGGAACCATGATTCTCTAAAACATGCTTCAATTATTTTTTAACACGTATTGATACTTCAATGCTATTTTTGAACCTTATATAAATGTGATTAAATATATATATATATATATATATATATATTTGTTACATAAAGTAATGTATTTTGTAGAAGAAAACAATACCATTTAGCTTCATTTCCTTTAGAAGGATGAAATACTCTAGTATCAAATACCATAAGTATAGTTTCTTCAGCATGCATGTTCATTTGGTTTAACATTTCCCCCTTATAAATTTAAGAGTCTATAAGACAAATATTTTTGTACGGTTGTGCTTGACGCGCCTGTAACTGATTCTCTCAAAAGCGATTTTGCTCAAATTTTCTGATATACTTTTTCAGTTATTTTCTTCTCTTGATCTTTGATTTTGGAGTTTATTCTCTGATTGGTGTCACCTCCATGGAGGTTGACCCATCTTCTTCCCCAATTGTTGTAGCGAGCTCGCCTTTCCCTGTGTGCTCTAATTCTGATCCTGCTATGACTGGTCTGATTCCTTCTAAAGATTGGGTCTTTGCAGCCAAATCAAATGTTTCGATTATCTTTTATAATCTTCCCTTGAATTTTGCTGATGGTGGTGTTTCTTTCTCTTCGATTCCTGATGAGGTTCTTGAAGATCCATCTCCTCTTTGGTCTTCTTTTGTTTTGGGAAATTTTATTGGTGATGTGCCACATATTGGTTATATCCACGCCACTGTTAACAGGATTTGGCAAAACTCCAAGAAGAATATCAAGATTGGTGTTCATTTTGTTTCCTCAAAATTCAGTTATATTTCAAATTAATGATGAAGTTACTCGTGGACGAGTTTTGCGTCGCCGTTTTTGGCACATCGGTGATTCTCCTATAGTTGTACAGAAATGGTCTCATGAGTCAGCCTCTTCTGATATTGAGTTTCTCTCTATTCCTCTCTGGGTTGATTTTGGAAATGTTCCTGGTCATTTCTTTTCTTACAAGGGCCTTAGTTTCTTGGCTAGTCACATTAGATCTCCCATCAAGCTTCATCTAAGGACTAAGAAATGTCTCAGGTTCGATGTAGCTCGTGTGTTGGTTGATGTCAATATGCAGAATTTCCTCCCTTCTTGGATTACTATCTCGGCTGGAAATTCCCTGAAGTGAATATTCAAGTGTCATATCTTTGGTTACCTAGAAGGTGTGATGACTGTCATAAATAGGGACATGAATCTAAGTCTTGTAACTCAAAAGTTTCTGCAAATCCAGTCAGTCTTCTTGTTGCCAAGTCTGATTCTGGTTCAATTTCAGCTCATGTTGTTTTGATTCAAGATAAGACACATGGCCAATTAACTAAGTCGGTTGTTGCTGTTGATGATTATACATCTCTTTTGGTAGCTACTACTCAGTTTCAGGAATCTATTGTTCCCGTAAATCTCAGCCCTGTGGATCACTCCAGTACTCAACTGACTAAGTGAACTCTTCTGGAATCTGATGATGGTCATAAGTCTCTTGACTGAACCACCATCAGAAAATCATGTCATATCTCTTCTAAGCTTGCTGATTGTAATAAGATGTCATTTAATTTTTCTTATAACTTCTCTTCTCGGCTAGTTTCCCCTTCTCGGTTTCAGGTTCTTGAGAATATTCATGAAGAAGGAGAAATTTTGGAGTCTATGGAGTTCCTAATCATTGCCTATTCGTTCTAAAACTAAGACTAAAGACTCTAAGTTGAAGGCTTCTCAAGGGTCACAGAAAACATATGGTACAGACAAAGCTTCGACTCTTATTGTTGGTCCGTCATCTTCAAAAAGAGCTTCCTCTAGGAAGCTATGATCTCTCTTTTCTCTTGGGATTTGTGTGGCTTTAACCAGCCTCGCAAACATTCAGTTCTGCAGAAGTGGGTTCAAGAACAAAAGCTATCTTTGGGGTGTATAATTGAAACTTGTGTGTCTGAAAATCTTTGTGTATCAGTTACGTCTTCCTGTCTTCCTAGTTGGCAGATTGTTACACATTATTATCATCATCGGTTGGGTAGGATCTGGTTTGTTTCTTATACTGATATCTCGGTTACTCTCCCTGCCAAGTCTTCCCAACATATTACTTGTGGCGTTTTCATTGCCTCTTCAGGTATCTTTTTTGTTTGCTCAACGATTTATGCCTCAAACTTTAAAATGGATAGATGAGTTTTATGGCAGGATCTCTCTCTGGTCAATTCTGCTTATGCTCACGTGTCTCTTCCATGGATTTTACTCGGTGATTTTAATGTTACTCTTTCATCCATGGAGCATTCTTGTGTTTCTGATTATACTTTTGATTAGACGGGTATTCGCTTCTTTCAGAATTTTGTTTCAGCCTATGATCTAATGAATTTACCTTTTAAAGGACCCACTTTTACTTTGTCGAATAAGAGAGCTACAGATCCTGTGGGTAAAAAGTTAGATCGTGCTATTGTTAATGCTGATTGGATGCGATTTTTTCCTCATTCTGTTGCAGAATTTGATGCTGGAGGCATTTCTGACCATTCAAGATGTTTGCTTCGGCTATCTCCTCCTTTGTTACCTTGCCATCGTCCCTTTAAATTCTTTTAATTTCGTTGCGGAACATGATAAGTTCTTGCCTCGGGTTCGTGATATTTGGAATAGTTCTTCTCCTTTGTTTCATTCGAGGTCAGCTATTAACATTATTCATAAAAAGTTAAAGTCTCTTAAACCGACTCTTCATGATTTAAACAAGTCTCATTATGGTGACCTCCTTTTATGTACTAAATCTGCGTTTGAATACTTATGTTGTGCTCAGAATCTTGCTCTTCACTCTCATGTTTCTTCGAATCTGCTTTTGGCTGTAGAGGCTTCTAATAAATGGCATCATTTAGCTCATGTTGAAGAGCAGTATTTTAGGCAAAAGTCATAGCATCAAATGGTTGGTTGTTGGGGATCTCAATACTTCTTAATTCCATCGTGTTACTCAAACTGGAGCCTCAAAGACCTCCATTAAATCTTTGTGTTCTGCCTCAGAAGTTGTTCTTACTGATCCAACTGATATTAAATCTGAAGTTGTTTCTTATTTTACTCACTTTATGCAGTAGCATTCTAATTCCATGGTTGATAATATTCTCCTGATGATTTCAGAGCTTGTTGGCTTTCATTGTCCTTTGATTTCTGCTCAGAATCTTGCCCCTATCATTCCTTTGGAAATTCAGCATGTCTTATTCTCTATGCCTTCTAACAAGACCCCTGGTCCCTATGGTTTTACAGCTGGATTTTTTAAAGTTGCATGGTCAGTTCTTGGGCGTGATTTTATCATAGCTGTACAATCTTTCTTTATTTTTGGATTCCTCCCTACTGGTGTTAATGCCACTGCTTTAACTCTAGTGCCTAAGCATTTTGATGCTTCCGAGATGAAAGACTTTTGTCCCATAGCTTGTTGCAACATTCTTTATAAGGTTATATCAAAGATCTTAGCTAACTGTCTTAAGTTGATTCTCCCTCAGGCTATTGAATTGAACCAAACTGCATTTGTACAGCAGCGTCTTCTTTTAGAAATGTGCTTTTGGCTTTTGAATTTGTAAAGGATTATCATAAAACTAATATATTGCTAAAGCTTTTGATACAGTTGATTGGAATTTTGTTATTTCAGTTTTGAAAGCTATGAAGCTACCAGATATTTTTGTTCATGGATCTATATGTGTATTTTTATAGCTTCTTTTTTTGTCTCTGTGAATGGTGAGCTTGCTGGCTTCTTTTCTAGTGTCCTAGGAATCTGTCAAGGGTGTTCTCTCTCGCCTTATCTATATGTGATCTTGAACAATGTGCTTTCCAAAATGCTCAATCATGCTGCTGTTCATTCTAGATTTGGCTTTCATCCCTTATATAAATATGTAAATCTTACCCATCTAAGTTTTGTAGATGACATCCTTGTTTTTACTGATGGTTCAACTCGCTCTCTTAAAGGTGTTCTTAATATGATGACTGAGTTTGGCAATATTTCAGAGCTACAGATTAATATCTCAAAATTTACTATCTTCTATGATGGTAGAGTCACCTCTAATTTTTTGTCCTTTATTTCTATGGCGGGTATTGCTTCAGGTTCTCTCCCGATTAAGTATTTGGGTTTGCCTCTGATGACTAAGTCTATGTCTCGCAGTGATTTTGAACCTTTGATTGATAAAATTAGTTCTTGTATGAACTTTTGGGCTGCTAAGACGCTCTCTTATGCAGGAAGACTACAGTTGATTAAATCTGTTATCTCCAGCCTCTCTAAATTTTGGGGCTCTACTTTTAAACTTCCTTCTCACTGTCTAAAGGAAGTCAAGAGTCTTTGCTCAGCTTTTCTCTGGTCGGGTTCTCCTAATATTTCCTCTAAGGCTAAGGTTTCTTGGGAAGAGGTTTGTTTACCTAAACGAGAAGGTGGCCTTGGTATTAGGTCTCTTCATATTACTTCTCGGGTTTTCAGTCTGCATCTTATATGGCAACTTTCTATCCTCCACTCAGTCCCTTTAGGTTGCTTGGACTCGACATTATCTTCTTCGTTACACTTCTTTTTGGGATGTAAAGGATACTGGTAAGGTTCATGGATATGGAGAAAGCTTTTAAAGTTGCGTGCATTAGCTTATGGTTTCATCAAGGTGAAGGTTCAGTCGGGTTTACAGGCCTCTTTTTGGTTTGATAATTGGTCTCTGCCTGGAAAATTGATTGATATATTGGGTCGTACTGGTCCTAGATACCTTTGTTTATCTCGATCTGCTGTTGTTGCAGATGCTTTCTCTTCTTCTGGCTGGAATTTTTCTTCTGCTGTAGAAAGGCGTTTTCATGATCATTTAGATCTAATTCGTGCATGTTCTGCTCCTAATTCTGATATAGGTCATGACTTATATCTTTGGAAGCATTCAGATTCAGTCTTTTGTGACTTCTTCCCATCTTCCAAGACATGGGATCAGCTTCGGTTTTCTAGTCATGTGGTTCATTGGCATGCTATTATTTGGTTCCCTCAAAGTGTTGCTAGATTCTCTTTTATTTCATGGCTTGCAATGAGGGACAAACTTTCTACTGGTTCTCGCATGCGCATTTGGGGCCAGACTCAGCCTTGCGTTCTTTGTGGTGAGAGAGATGAAACTAGGGATCATCTTTTCTTTGCTTGTCCATTTAGTTTCACTATTTGGATGGACTTAAGCTCTGGTCTCCTTGGTAATTCGATCACTTCAGATTGGGAAGATAGCATTTCTTATATCTCTTCTTCCTCTCTTGGTTTGCTTGATTGTATTTTGGTTAAGTTGGCTTTTCAAGTTGTTATCTACTACATTTGGAGAGAAAGAAATAGTATAATTCACAATAGAGATTGGTCCTCCTTTTCTATTATTATCACACTTGTTGATAAGGTGATTAGGAATCGAATTTCATCTCTTGCTTACAAGTTTCCTCACAGGCTTGAAGGTTTATTGAGGCGATGGTTTGAGACTAGATTATCTCACTTATTTTTTTATTATTTTGCAGTCTCTTCTTGAGTTGTTTGCCTCATGTACATAACTATTTGTATATCTCTTTTTGATGAATAATAATTTTCACATTTTATCAAAAAAAACAAATATCTTTGTACACTAGTTGACTGAGAACGAAAAACTGAAAACCACCCGATTGAATATATGATTCTCTAATGAACAAGTATGGACGAGTCATCTACAAAATCAATACAAGAAAAACAAGTAAACAAGTAAACAAATAATTATATTTAATTTCATACTAGATGCGCAGACGCAACAAAGCAACGACATTTAGATTGGAGAAGACGGTATAATATCATTGGAGAGATTTAGTGTTGTTTTTATTATAGTTGTAAACATTTCAAAATTAAATTATATAGATTTATAGAAAATTCATATTACACCATAAAATTTTATATCTCAAAAATAACTATGAAACAAAATTTTAAATAATACAAATCTAATTTGAAAAAAATTACGCCAATAAATTCTCTAGATTGTTGAAATCATCTCTTATGTTCTAGATGAGAATGAATTTGACTGGGTTCAACATAAAAACTTATGTTCAGATCGATTATGTGTCGAATCACTTATTCTCTCAGTATGTTCGGTTACTCTATAAGATGTAGTCTCTTTATTTTGAGTTTTTGAGTATTGATTAGAATAAAAAAATTATATATTTACTTTATAATATAAAAGAAATTATATTTTACATACATTTTAAATGGTTGTAATTCTTCACAATTCATCAAAATATACATTTTGTGCATATCTTCTTTACTATATCACCACCTCTCTTGTATGAAAAAAAAAAAGTTGGAAATTCACCGAATTAGTTTCTATATACTTGAATACCTCCAGTATAGTGTCGATCTTCTATTCAGTTTTGGGTTTTGATGTGTGGCTCAAAGAAATAAGTACTAAAGTTAGAAATTTCTTCATAGATATATTGTTCAATAATTAAATCTTCTACGTTGGCCTTGTTTTCACTTTTTACTTTAGGTGACCCATATATTTTTCATAAGGATACATTCATCTAAATTGCATTAGACCTCCGAGTTTAGCTTCATTAGGTAAATAAGACGTCGAAAATGATGGAGGGAATATTTTTTCCAAGTTACAAAGAACCAAAGAAATATGATGTTGCAATAATGCAACACTGTCTTTGTTGGTTTACAACAAACCCATAATTATCTAACAATTTATGCAATTGGAAAATTTTCGTATATTATGTGTGAAATTTGATAGCTATTGTCTAACTTTGGGTGCAATTAGGTCTTGCATATATACTTTGAATGGAGTTAGAGAGAGTATCTAAGTATAGGTTGATATGTTATTATATCGAAACTTTGGGGTGGAAATAGACCGTCGGCCCTATAAAATTACAACAACTAATGTAACAAGAATGTTTTATTTATGTACAATAATAAATACTAGACATAATATAGATTAGTATGAAATTCATGTTACCACGAAGTGATTCATGTACAACAACAATCACTAGTATGTATTATATATTATATAAAATTATATACTTACCACCACGTACAAATTTATTCATAAACTCTGCAAATGCAATTAAAAATAGTCGTTGCATCAAAACATGACAATCATGACTTTTCGATCCTGTTAGTTTTTCTCTCACTAAATCTACACAATTAGATAAACTTAATACATATCCATCATAATATTTCACATCATTTTTGATTTAACTGTAATAAGAAAATTGGGATATGATACATTTCCATCAACTGTTAAGTGTAGCTCTTTCTGATTACAATACTATGTCAAATCAAGTCTTGATCAGAAGTTATCTTTTGTTTTCTCTGCACATTTAGTAAAATATTGAAGATCTTATAAAAAAATTATTTTGATGTGCATCACATAAAGCTTTTGTCGAAGTTTATGATCCTTCCAAAAACATAGCTCCCAGAAAATAGTTTATTTATGCAAGTTGTGAGTTTCACCGTATCCTTGTAGTCGCCCATGATATTCTCCACACGCAACTGTCTTTAGTAAACATTTAACTCTATTAACAAGTTCTTCACCAACAAGCAATTGAGGTGGAATATCATTCACAATTTTACCTCTTTTTAATTTTTATTGTTCCGTGGATAGCTAAGATTTATTGATAGAAAACACCAATGACAATCAAACCAACTCGTTTTAACCATTCTGGAAACTGAAACATGTCAGTCTGATTCAAATAAAAAAGACACTCCAATCGACCATTATTTGTCCACCCAAAAATCGTACCAAAGGCAGGATAATTTCTTATCATCCACATAAGAACAACTCATAAGAGGAAATTTTGTTTGGTTGAAATGTCATATACATGAATGCCAATAAACCATAATTCTTTCAACTCTTCTATCAATGATTGAAGAAAATTATCAAGACTTCTCTTGGGATGATTTGGAACAAGAATTAGAATTGTAAGAAACATCATTTATTGTTTCATGTACACCTTTGGTGGTAAATTATATAGAGTCAAGACTACATGCCATAATGAATAGTTATGCTCTGACATGCCAAATGGATTAAAACCAAAATCTCTGCATAAACCCTAGGTAACATTTTGCGATTCTTATGCAAAATCAGAGAATATCTCTTGAAAATGCTTTCAAGCTTCTGATGGATGACACATTTTGTATTCACTTGTTGATTATTTCGTCTTCAGATTTATATAGTCTATATAATCTATCATATATCGACAAATAAAACATTACACAATATGCAATTTTCTTATGTCTAGGATTTTTGGTTGGATGAAATCTTTTTTTTTGACAGTTTACACAATTCTCTTTGTCAGCATTATCCTTCCAAAATATCATGCAATTATCTCGACAAACATCCAATGTCACATAGTATATACGTCATTATATTATGAAATTACGATTGCCTACAATCTCAAAAATAAAACTAAAACCATATGTATACAGAATATTTGCCAATAGAAATCTTAAGTTCAATCCAAAACTGCAAAGAAGGAATACATAGCAAATCATAAAGACAATCAGAGTAAGATACCAACAAAAAAATCAAACAAAAAAACCTAACTTACAAGCATAAACATAGTTTCAAGTAGAATCAAGCAGAAAAAGACATTCAAAAAGAAGAAATATCAAGCAAAAATTCGAGAAAGAAATCAGCAAAAAACAAAAAGACTAACTTGCAAACATAAAACCTAACAAAATATAGATAAAGAAACTTTGGACTAATTAAAGTATCAAACTAATGTAACAACTTCTTTAACAAAACCTAGAGAATGATTCCGCCATAACAGAGAAATACAAGCAAAAAACAAAAGAAGACCAAACTAGCATACATAGACATGGATCTAAATAGTAGTAATAATAAGGAACCATATTTTACTAATCTTATCACGCATAAATTTTATCAATGTGGTAATAAGGACCCAAAAATTTACTAGTGACACTTGTTCTCCAAACATTCTGCACTTAGTGGTTCCCTGTAAGTTGTAGCCCAAAAAGAGTGAAAGTAAAGTTGCAGAGTTTGAAACAGAGCACAAAAAAGATGTTACTGTAGGCGCAAAACAAATTCAACAATCAACTAGGCCTTATTCATCAATGTGCTTCTCTTCTCAGCAATAATGACAACGTAACTGTAAACGTAGTCAAATCATTTCATATATGAATAAGTCTAGAATATTCTCAAGTAAAATAAAATATTTACTAAGTAATCGTTTGTAATTATCAATAATACAATGAAACTCTTCTACAAGTTAGTATAATATCACAAACTCAAACTAAAATACTTGTCACAAATTCATAACTTATATGCAACTATATATTAGTCACAAAATCATCAAAATTATTTTCGTAGTAGTTTAGTCACAAAAATATTTGCAACTTATTTCTTCATGAAAGTGTGACAAAAAAAATGAAATTGTGACAAATGTAATTCGTAACAATAATATATTATGAGCCCATTAGCCAACAAAATTGTGATTAAAAAAATTTGTGTCAAATTTTTTTTGTAATAGCCCATGAAATTATGCTGAAGAGTAGAAGCTGGATTGAGTTAATTTAAGCTTAGTGGGCATATTAAATTATGAGCCCATTAGCCAACTATAAATAGATATAAATAATTTTGTTAAGTATATTGTATTGACTATATAAGTCAGCTTCTTCTTTTCCATTTAGATTGATCAGATTCTTGTAATAAAAAAGAAACAGAGAGAAGTACTGAATTCCAAGAGATAATCCTGAAGAGAGATATAGCTGGTTTGAGGGAAACTCTATAATATCTAGTGATTCTATTTTCTCTGCTCTAATCCCTCTATTTCTATCTTCTTGAATCGATTCCAACAATATGCAAAGTTCCGATCAAAATAGAGTAGTAGTCATAGCCAAATCGATCAAGTGTGTTATTGATTTGTGCAAAGTAGTCTGCAACTTCTTCTATATTGAGCTAGATGTCAAACTCTCGTGGTTAGTAGAAGGTTTTTAAGAATGAGTTTGACAATATAGGTCAAGTCTTGAAGATCCAGTTGACAAAAAAAAGTTAAATTTTTATATTTGAGTCAACCGGTGTAAGCTACTTCTGCCCCATTAATAGCCCAATAAGGATCCACATCAATTAATTGTTACATTACATTACTAAGTCACAGGTCATGAATTGAACCGTCCAGAATGCAGAGGTAAACGGAGAAATTCGAAAGCTTATTGGAATGGATTCTCAATCTCCGGCTGACGAGTCAACCCCGGCAGCGGCGCCGCCAACCGCCGGATATTTAGCTCCTTTCTATTCCAATTATCTTTGGAATCGCCTTGCTTCCTTGTTTCCGACTTCTAATTCCATTTTTCTTGGGAAAATCTCCAATATTTATCGCCAAACCGTTACTAGGAAACGACATATCTCCTTTCCTCTTCCTCTACCTTCCGATTTCCAATGCTCGTCTACGTAAGATTCATTTCCTCAATTTTGTTGGTTCTGGTAGTTTTCTTCGTCGTTACTAGTTAGTGTAATATGCTTTCTTCATTACAACTGTTTGATGATCGCGGCTCGGAATTTCACTTTTGACGTTTGTGTATATACTTACGTTTTGGTATCTTCAGAAATACAAGCAATACCTCGGCAGATACATCTAGGATTTATGGTGTTTTGGAGGAAATAATGGCTGATGTTCTCTCAAATTTGCATGATATCCAGAAGAGTTTTGATTTCTGGCAATCTAGAGCTGAGGTGAGTGAACTGAACAGTCCATAAGATGTTCTTTTTCTTTCACTGGTTTGTTTAGTGGTCAAATGTTCTCTTGCCATTTTTTTGGTCCTATTTACCATAGGGTTCCAATGCTCGAAAAGCTTACTTCATGATCTTTGAGAGAGGACCAGTAGCTTTTGTGAATGAGAGTACAAAGTTCGTGAGCAAGAGTTTCAGTGAGGATTCTGCGATGCAGCATCTTTGTCAGTCATCTTCATCTCACATGTCTGATAGGATGCGGGTCTTGGCGGAGTTAAGATCTGCACTTGCTTCCTTTCTTGCTCAGGTTTTCATGACAATCTTGTTCTTTTGTAAAATTAATAACGCCATGATAAAGTTCTTTTCATGGGTAGTACTCTTTTGCATGTTTGACATACTAACTTCACTACTTTCAATGGTGATCTTTAGCTTTATTTTGAATTGGATAAACGTGGTGAAGATCTTGTGAAGAATCCAGAAAAGTCACTGCCATCGTTGTTGGCTATTGTTAATGAACTGTTTTCGAATTTGGAGGGATCTTTCAGCCATTTGCATGCTGAGCGCGAGGTAAAACACCGACTTGTTATTGGTGATATAACTTTGTCTGACTATATATCTATGTGATGGTCTTGAGTCTTCTATTTCTAGATCTCTCTTTACTCGATCTTATTGACTTACATCTTGTTTACAGTGTGATTCATCTGTTGATGGAAGTTACACAATGCCTCTTGTGTTTGATCGGCTGCCTGAAGTTAATGAAGAAGGATCCCAGTGGACTGATTGTGAACTTACGGATGCAATTAACCTGGTTCATAAGAATTTGGATAAACTTAACTCATATTTGTCAGTTATGGTAGGTTTGGCTGTAGTTTATGCATCTTAGCCTGTATTCTGGTTAACAGAAAACATCTTGTAAAGACTTAAGACCTTCTTGCATTTCTTTTTAAATAGGTAGGGAAACATCGAAAGCCCAGGAAGATGACTTTGTATTGGGTCCGGTATACATGTGGTGCAGTTGGGCTCTCTGTTTTCTCTATATGGCTACTACGTCACAGTAGTTTGATGGGAAGTTCAGACATCGAGAATTGGATTCATGATGCAAAAGAAGCAACAATGAGCTTCTTCAGTGATCATGTTGAGCAACCGGTCTGTTCTTAACCTTGCTCAATTTTTGTGAAAACAGTGACTTCTATTCGGGTTCCAAATGACTAGTTGCGTCAAACTGTATTGAAGGATAGAAATAAAGTACAAAATTAACTATTGCGACTCTTAGTTTGGTCGAATTCATACTAAAAGTGAGTAGAGATAAGTTGATCAAGTTATTATCTGGTTACACGACATTTTTTAAGCCTGGAGTTTCTGATTTCGTACTTCTTGCAGCTGCTTTCCATTCGGGATGAGCTATTTGATACTTTCCGGAAAAGGCATAAGGGTGTTATGGAATCAGAGGAAGTGCAGCTGACGCAAGACTCACTGCATAGGTTGATATTCATTTCCTTCTTGATTTTCCTTATCCTGGATTTAATCGTTTGTTATTGTATAAGTGTGTTAGTCGTTCTCTTTTCATTATTCCATAGCAATTCACTTATACTTTCATTTTATGGAGTTTGACCTCATTATTTGGATCTTTAGGGAATTGAAGTACCACGACCAAACCTCTAAAAACATTGATGTATTACTTCTTGTTTATTGGCTGGATTATTAATGCTCTCTTATTTCTTTGGCGCCTCCTAATATTCTAATTTGTATGCAGAATGCTTAGGAATTTCTGCGAACAGTCTACGCGTGAAAAGATCCCAGATAATGCATCTGATCAGGAGATGCTTGAAATTGTTATGAGCCGGTACAACTCTGAACATATATTTTGTAAGACAGTTAAAGGCACATAAAATCGCATTAAAACTATTACATTCTGCATTAGCGTAAGCAAGGAAATAATTGAGGGTATAAATTCATAAGTAGTTCCATTCTGACTTATGATGTATGATAATAGAAGTTTTTTCCTTACTATGTTAGTTACCAGCCTCAGTTATAGCCGCCAGCAGACTAGGTAGAATGGTTTCATGTGAAAGTTCCCGCACGTCTAACGTTCTTGGTATGCATTTCGCTTTTCTAATTGCAGATATGAAAAGGAACTAGTACATCCTATCCACAACCTCCTTAGCGGAGAGCTTGCCCGTGGTTTGCTTATCCAGGTAATTTAAGCTCTTGGCATGAAGCTTTAGTTTACGAGTTGTGAGATTCTAATCACATCAAAATTGTCAACTTTTCAGGTCCAGAAGCTTAAACTGGATATAGAAACGTAATTTCAGTAAACCAGTAGCTCAAAGTTAGATAAAATAGGTCTCTGACTCATTTTATACAAAACTGAATAATCTTCTTCTGCAGAGCGATGCTTGAACTGGATCAGATACTGCGTGCGAATGAAATAAACTTTGCCATTCTGGCTGCACTACCTGCATTCTTCCTCAGTCTTGTTATGCTCACATTGCTTCGGACATGGCTTAAAAAGGTGAGTGGATTGATGATTCAAGTAAACCCAAATGTGACGATAACATATACGTGGTTCAGTTTTTATATCTATAAAACTCATTCTGCACAGTCGATGCAGCTTTTGTTATCTTTATTCAACTTTAATTTCATTGGTATGAGTCAGGATAGCAAAGCTCAAGGAAGAGGAAGGATTGCTCGTATTCACAGGAGATTGCTTGTTGTTGAAATAGAAAAGAGAATTATGCAGTATCAGAGCTACATTGAACAAGGACGTGTAAGAAGTCCACTATCTTCCCTTTTTCGTATATTTTTAATCATTCTAATTATACAAATGGGTCTTCTAGAAAAATCTGTGAAAAGTTTTTGGCCGTTTCTTGATGCTGTCACAGGATAAGGATGCAGAAACTGCATTTGGTTTGCTAATATACAGCCTTGAACGTTTATATCGGGTTGTCGAGAAACCTGCAAAAGCAACCGACGAATGGGATTTGTAAGTTCTTACCCTGATCCTATCAAATGTTTGTTTAGCTCAAAACAATTATCAACTATCGATGCTGCCATTGGCTTTCGATTTATGCAATTTTGTTTTTAAGTGGTTTCTACCTAAGTAAAAGCATATTCTGCTCGATATTCCCATCCGTGAATGGTGTTCTTAGCATATCTAGTTGATGTGATAATTGTCCCATAATATGAAATGACCACTCATGGGGGCTCTATTTCTTTGCCTACCTTTTAGATATTTTTGTCTTTGGGTTGTGGCTGAACTAACTGATATGATTCTATAAACAGAGTGAAACAAGATCTGATCGAGTTAGGAAGGCCACTGCAGCAAACATCATACAAGCTAATGGTGACACAACGACTAGTACGGGTTTATGACTGCTTGCTTCCTACTCTGAAGCGACAATAACGTACCTCAGGCTCTTAATCAAATGGCAATTTCATTCAATTTTTTTCTTTTGAACTGCGTGCTTTTGGGGTTTATCCAACAAAGCCTACTTTTCCTTGAGATTGTAAAAGAAAGTTGTTTTTTCTTTGATAACGGAATAGTAATACAAAATTACACTTCATTTTATTCGTGGAAAATTTTAATCTGCATACATAGACATAAACATTGGCATTGCTTAACTACCAAATAGTATTTTAATCAATTACTTCACATGCAAATGATCTTCTCAAAATACTGTATCTGTGGTCAAATCATGTAGTCGAGGTGAAAAAACGTGATTATTATATGGAGATCTAAAAAGATCATCCAACAGTCTTTTTATGTGTATAAAAAGCATCCATATCATACATATTACATTTATACTTAAAGACCATAGTAGTGCAATCGTGACTACAAAGGTGAGAGAAAACATGACTCCTCGTAGTACCACCACTGACGTTGATCGCACCTTCTCCTCAGACGAACTCGATGTTAGAGACTTCGTGGTGAACCAACGGAATGGAGTAAAAGGTCTCGTCGATTTTCGGACCTTAACCACACTTCCTTCTCCATACATTCAACCTCCTCAAGAACGTTTCACTTCCGACAAGATCCTCGTTGAATCACCAATTCCGGTCATTGACGTGTCCAACTGGAATGACCCGAACGTGGCTAGAGATATCTGCGACGCAGCGACCAAGCTCGGGTTGTTTCAGATAGTGAACCATGGGATAACTCCTTCGGAGTTGAAGGGTATAATAGCGGCGGCTCGTGGGTTTTTTGAGTTGCCGGTGAAGGAAAGAAGAAGGTATTGGAGAGGGAGTTCGGTGTCGGAGACGGCATGGTTGACTACAAGTTTTAATCCTTACAAAGAAAGTGTTCTGGAATGGAGAGATTTCCTCAAGTTTGAGTATCTTCCTCAACAACATGACTCCACTTTAACGTGGCCTTCTGTCTGCAAGTAAGCACAGCTTAATTTAATGTGTAACCAATCAGGATTCAGTTTTCCCTCAATTTAGCATATCATGCTAGATATAAAACAATAATGCACGTACTATCTATATTATATTGTTGAAATATACATTTTTTATGATTAGTTGTCTATTTTGTATAGGGAGCAGGTTATAGACCATTTCAAAAGGATCAATCCAATCAGCAAGAAAATCTTAACCATACTCATGAACAATTTAAACTCAATCATTGACGAATCCAATGAAGAAACACTAATGGGAACTATGAGAATGAACTTCAACTACTATCCAGAGTGTCCTGAGCCAAGCATGGCCATGGGAACTGGTCGCCACTCAGACATCAACACTCTCACCCTCCTCCTGCAAGAAGATGGTATTTTAAGTAGCCTCTACGCTCGAGCCACCGAAGATGGAGACAGATGGGCTCATGTCCCTCCTGTTCCGGGAGCAATTGTCGTTAATATTGGAGATGTATTACAGATATTGAGTAATGGTATGTATAGAAGCGTGGAGCATTGTGTGGTGGTCAATAAACTTTGCAGCAGGGTTTCCATACCGGTTTTTTGCGGACCGGTTAACGATTCGTATATTGAGCCTTTACCAGAGGAGAATAAATTGGCTCGGTATAGAAAGATTGTGTACTCCGACTACTTGAAAGGTTTCTTTGCAAGACCCCATGATGGAAAGAAGACTCTTGAATCTATCACATTACCATAAATCATTTTCTTATCTTTTGGCAGCTTTTAATTTTGTTTTTGTTTTTCATTTTTCAGCAGCTTTATTTCTTTTATTTGCAGCAGAGGTAAATCATAATTATGTGTCAAAGTTCAATAAATTGTTTGTAATGAGTTCCATAATTATATGAAAATGTTTTATTTTAAGCAATCTTCTTTTTTAATTTTTAATTTTTTTTTATAATTTTGATGTAGAGAGGAAAATATGGCAATGAATAGTACTGGAAAATGACGTCTACGTTGTAAGAAAGAAAAAGAGAGACGAAAGCCTTTTAACCAAAAAAAAAGAAAGAAAAAGAGAGAGTCATCATATTGAGTGGAGTGACAGAATTAAATAATGGTGTAAAAAATAGTGAAACCGAGCGTGGAGCATAGTGTGGTGATCAGTTCGTTGGGACATATGCACTAGTTGGTTAAGGAAAGCTGAATGGTCACATGCGTAAGAATGGTCATTACTCATCCTCCGACATTATCTCTTATCCTCACCCAACTAAAATTATAATTTATTACTTACAGTATTTTTCTCTTTTTCTCAAATAATCAGACTAGTTTAAGACAGTTTGGCTCTAAAACCATCTCCAATATATTTCTTTATTTTTTATTCAAAAATACAGGAATTCTATAATAGAGGTATATTTTACTCCAATGTATTTTTTTATTTTTTGCTCTATAAAGGAATATATATATTCTATTTTTAATTTATCATTAGTATCTACTTATTTCTAAAATTTGCAATTAAACCCCATTTATTTTATTTTTAAATTTTTTCTATATTTTTGGAGTTTAGTTCGCTATATGTGACTTTTGTGTTATTTAACATATGGACTTTTCATCGTTGTGAACCAAGTATATGTCTAATCTTCATATTTTTGAAGTTTAATTTTGTGTCATGCTAATGTTTCTCATACCTTGGTTTAAAATATTATCATTAATAATATTTTAAATTTAACTATTATTTAGAATTTTAATTCATATTTATAATATTTATAAATTTAATTAATGTTTAAATTTTAGTTATTATTTAGATAATAATGATCATTTATAATATTTGAAATTCAATTATTATTTAGATTTTATGATTATTTATAATAGTTAAAATTATCTATATCATTTCTAAAAATTTAAAAGACATATTTGTAAATAAAAAAGTTCACCTCTAAAATAGAGTAAAAAATAGCACTCCCCTAAATATAGAGGAAAAAATACCATTCTACTATTTTAGAAGAAAAAATAGAAGTGGGTTGGAGAGAATTTTACTCTAAATAACATTTAAAGGCAAATATAGAGGTGCGTTGGAGATGCTTTAACGGGTACATGTGAAATTCATAAATTTTTTTATTCCACACTTTTTTCCATTTCACATGTACCATTCACATTTGAGATATTAATATTGTGGAATTTGAATAACTATATCTATTCTTTCCTTTTATTTTTTGTTTACTTTTTTTCTAATTTTACATGTGACTTATATTATTTCACAAATAATTTAAAAAAATTTCAATTACTTAATTAATTTTCAAAATAAAATATACATTAAGTAATAAATAATGACTTAGATATAAATTACTTAATTGCATGATTAAAAATTTAATAAAATATATAATTATAAGTATCAAAGTAAATATCTTAATATTAAATAATTAATTGATTTAAATTAATTGTATAATATATATATATATATATATATATATATGTCAAAACATGTTTATAATAATAGATATATTTTTTAGATTTATATTTCAATCTTTCAAGAAATTTCATAGTTTGATTGTTTTTGTTTCCTACAAAAACTTAGGACAATATTCGGTTCTCCGTTTCGATCGATTTAGATTTGATTATTTTGTATATGAATTTTTCTTTAGGGGTTCAATCCCTCCACACTACATGAAATAGATTAAAAGAAATTTTAGAGTGAGGTTTAGCTATGTATCATGATTTGTCGATCTAATTGCTGACAGAAAATATACAATTAACTATGAATAATATTGTACATGTATTGCTATATTTCACTTATTTTAGTTCGGATTTAGTTTAGCTCGAATTTCGTTTTTTTTTGGTATATGAATCGTGCATCAAGAATTCAGCCGACAACATTATGTAGATTAAATGGAGTTCTAGAGTAGACTCTGGTTGTATTTTGGATTTTGTCGATATGATTATTAAAAGATTGTGAAATTCCACAAGATTTTATATTTAGCAGAATTCATCTATTTTGATTTTAAGTAATTCCGCAATATTTCGTATAAAAAAAAATTCTGATAGATTCTACATTTAGCACAGTTCCGTAGTTACCATTTACACTCCTTATATAGGTAAAACTATGCGATACAAATTTAGAGTTAAGATATCAGTTACAATTAATGTTTAGAGAATCTTCCTAAACAGACATTACTTGTTTTGATTATGTTAAAATTGGATGTATTAGACGACCAAGGTAATTCAACGTTTCTTGTTTGGTAGTTAGGCGATAATTTGACGGTTTATTTTTTTTAAAAAAATTCTTCAAATGACATTAAAAAGAGAAGAAAATAAACAAAAAGAAAATAAATTTATTTTAAAAACTGAATGCCTAAATAACATTACTAACGTATATATTATCATAGTTTAATATTCTTTTTAACTATTTAAATATCATGTAACTTAGGATTATTTATTAGTAGATATATATAGGGTATATATAATTGTGAAATACAATTTTACTTTAAAACTGTCCAAATCGCTTGAAATCATATTATACAGAAAGTGCTGTTCATTTAGCGCCTAGCAATTCTTTTTAACACGGGTTATGATTATGCTGCTTGAGTACCAAATCTGCTATGTCATCTTGAAATTTATGTATACTGACAATGATAGTGTTAATACAGTATCAAATCATCTCAGTATCAATGTTTTCGATGCTAAGGATTATGCATATGAATCTTCTTCATGATCTTGAATTTAATCTCAAGAGAAGACAATGGCATATCATTTTGATACATGGAGGATACTCCTTTTATGGCTGTATCTTGTGTCTCATAATTTGGCAGATTCTTTTGATTTTCCAATCGTTAATCTTGATTTTTTTATTATGTTTAGAATCAAACACGATTCTGTTTTTGATTGGCTTTGTACTCTATATAAAGCCTATTTTGTTGCTTACATTTTCTCATCTCACCTCAGTTTTTGCATTACTTACTTTTCTCATATGTTGTCTTACTGATGTACCTATTCTTTTAAAGATGTCCCTACTTAACCTAGCCAAGAATGCTCTGGAGGCTAGATCCCCACCACGGAAGTTGAAGATTAAGGTGCCCGTAATTGATAATTCTGCTTTGCTGGCTCGATGTTCCAAAATTCTGCTGGGAAGATATCTCAACCCACTATGTCAACATGAACTCTGGCAATTGAAAGGTCATGCTCAAGGTCTGAACTTAGGCAATGGGCGGTTCCAATTTAAATTTGAGTATGAAAGGGAGCTGCAGCATACCTTGCGTTTACGGTCTAGTCATTTTGATGGGTGGATGGTATCATATGCACTATGGCAGCCGTATACGGGTGAAAATTATCCACATACGATTTGTTTTTGGGTCCAAATCACAAGAATCCCATTAGAATACAGCACGAATGAGATATACCGATTGGTGGGATGATCTTTGGGACAGGTGCTTGATGTGAACGTGGATAAAAGGATGATTCATATTGAGTTTCCCTGCTCAAAACCACTCGTTTTCATATTCTCACTGGAATTTATGGAGGGTCAGGAGTCTCAGCTAATGATTGAGTACAAGAACCTTGAAGGTTAATGTAAGTTATGTTATAGATTGACCCATGATTCTAAGAACTGTTACAAAGCTAAACAAGAGCATTTGGTAATACGTCGAGAAGAGAATGCTAATTCTACAACTGTTGGTCGGAATAAAAGCTATAAGGGTGCACTCTCTACTAGCTTTGGACACTTTGGTCGAGGTAAAAGATTCCGGAAGCCACCATGAAGAAGATGTTGGCCAAGAAATCCAAGCCAAAGAGGGGTTTTCAAATTTCTGATAATCAGAATGATAGGATTCTAACCCAGAGATATATTGGAGAGTGTTTTAAAAAGAATAATATGGATACCATGGATGGACAGAGTGGAGCTTTGTCGGCAATGAAAGCTTGTCGTCCCCTAATCCAGAATGATGCTCCGAATGAGATTGAAGATGGCACATCAGTCTCTGCAGGAGATAATATCATGATTGATGAGAATTCTAATGAGATCGTGAAGGGTGATGAGAACCAGTTTGAGGATGTTCTCGGCGAGGGAGAAGGTATGATTGTTGATGCTGTGATGAGTCCAAATTCAGATACTACTATGTTTGTACCAGGCGTGAAACAAGCTATGGAGGATGAGAATGTGGAAGACGTCGAAGATGAGGGTGAGAGAGCCTACACGGCTGAAGACCTTGTTGAATTCGAGGAGCTGCAAAAGAAATATGAGCTTCAGGATAAGCAAGAGATGGAGGTTCAAATTCAGAAGCAGCCAATTGCAGCATCTAAATCATGATCGAGATCAGCAACTCCTCTCCGTGGAGTGAGTACTCGCAAAATGAAGGCTGTGGCCGCCATGTCTCCCCGTCAGATACCAAAAGAAAACAAGACAAAGGGGAGGAAGAACAAGGAGCAGGGAAAAGGCTCCATAAAGCATTAGTTTATTTTTAATATGTTAAAAACTCTTTGTAGAAATTGTCAAGGTATTGGTAATAGGGTTTCAATAAGTTTTCTTAGAGATATTTGGAAAAAAACATAAACTATATTTTTTGTTTTTGTTTGAAACTAAGAATAATATGTTTTTTATGGAAAAAAATCCAAGCACATTTAGGTTATAATATGATGCTTACAGTTGAACCAAATGGGTTAAGTGGAAGTTTGGCTTTATTTTATAATGATTCTTTAAATATCATCGTAAATCATAAGGATAAATGGATGATCGATGTGTCTTGTGAGTTTAATGGAAAAATAATCGATATTACTTTCATATACTGTGAACCAAACCAGAATATGAGAGATCAAGTTTGGGAGAGACTAACGAGGATTGACATCATTCGTGATACACTGTGGTTAATCATTGGAGATTTCAATGAGCTAGCAGGTAATCATGAGAAACAAGGGGGAACGTTGTGTCATCCCAACTCATTTTTATCGTTTAACCAAATGATTCAAAATTGTGAACTGATAGAATTTCTGTAATTAGGGAATTCTTGGTCTTGGCGAGGGTTTAGAAACAACAAGATTGTTAGATGTGTTCTGGATAAAGCTTTGTCTAATGACAATTGGCATGAGTTATTCCCAATTTCTGAAATTGAATACTTAGAGTTGATTGGTTCGGATCATCGACCAATAGTGGGTAGATTTAATGATAAATATTACCAACGATGACACCAATTCATTTTTGATAAAAGATGGATTGGTAAGGAAGGTTTTCAGGAAACAATTGAGAAGGGATGGAAAGGTCTATCCTCTTGTTGTCGTGTTACAGTAACATGAAAGATTCGTAATTGTAGAAAGAAACTATCTTACTGGAGAAGTAAATATGTGTCTTCTGGTAGACAAATGATAAATAATGGCGGAAAAGTGTCAAGGATTTACAAAACTGCAACTCCTCAACTCCGAAGGAAATTGTGAATGCTAAATTGGAATTGAAAAAGGCTTATGCTGATGAGAAATTTTATTGGAAGCAAAAGAGCATAAATAAATGGCTCAAAGAAGGTGATGAAAATACTAGGTTTTTCCATGCCCAAACAAAACAGAGACGGGCGAAGGAGCAAATAATTGGTGTATTTACTCATTTGGGTGATTGGGTGACTACTAATGAAGAAGTTACGGCAGAAGCTACCCGCTATTTCTCAGAACTTTTTTCTACTAATGGTAGAGATTGTGGTCCTGACCTCTTATCAGAAATTGTATCGCGGGTCACTGATGCTGATAACAATATGCTCCTAAGTAGGATTTCAGAAGAAGAAGTTAAAAAAGCTCTTTTTATGATGAATCCCATAAAAACACCGGGACCCGATGGGATGACCGCTCTTTTTTTCCAAAAATCATGGGAATTGATTAAAACAGATATAATTAGCTTGGTCAATGATTTATTCCATCTGGTTCATTTGAACAAGGATTAAATGATACTAATATATGTTTAATCCCGAAAATTTCGAGACCAACAAAGTTGTCCAAATTTCGGCCAATTAGCCTTTGTAATATTGGCTATAAAATTATTTCGAAGGTTTTTTGTCTTTGACTTAAGAAACTAATGCCAAAATTGATATCGGAAACTCAATTCGACTTTGTACCTGGCCATTTAATTTCCGATAATATTCTAATTGCGCAAGAAATGTTCCATGCTTTGCGCACCAAGAAAATGGTGAGGGGGAAGTACATGGCGATAAAGACATATATGAGTAAAGCTTATGACCAAGTATAATGGAGTTTAATAGAAAGTCTTTTACTCAAACTTAGTTTCAGTAACAACTGGACAAAATGTATAATGCACTGTATAACTAGTGTAGAATATGTTGTCCTTTTGAATGGGGAACCAAAAGAGAAAATAATTCCTAAATGTGCTCTACGTCAAGGGGATCTGTTATTGCCTTATTTATTTATTTTATGTACGGAGGTTCCGATTTCTAAATTACGGAAAGATTGAAAGTGATAATCTTATCTCGGGCAATTCAAATGCATGGGCGAGTCCTCAGATATCCCATCTCTTATTTGTTGATGATAGCCTTTTCTTACTGCAGAGGAAGCGGGCTATATTATTAAGATACTGAAAGACTATGAAAGAATATCTGGTCAGCAAATTAACTTTGATAAATCTTCAATACAATTTGGGCACTCGTTTCCTGAAAATGAAAAGGTGTTGATTCACCATATGGGAATTCATCAACTGGGTGGTATGGGTTCTTATCTTGGGCTTCCAGAAAATATTGGAGGAGCAAAAACCAAGGTGTTTGCTTTTGTCCAATAAAGACTTCAGGAACGAATCAATAGCTAGTCCTCTAAATTCCTTTCCAAAGGTGGGAAGGAAGTCCTGATAAATTCAGTTCTGACGGCTTTGCCGACTTATGTCATGTCATGTTATAGGCTTCCTAAGACTATAGTGACAAAGTTTTGGTGGTCAAATCATGAAACGTCAAAAGGTGTTCACTGGATGAAATGGAAAAGGTTATGTAAACCAAAACAAGAAGGTGGCTTAGGTTTCCGTGTTTTGGAGGAATTTAATTCAGTCCTTCTGGCCAAACAAGTTTGGAGGATGATTGATTTCCCTGAGTCATTTTTTGCTCAGGTCATGCGAGGTAGATATTATATAAATCAATTCCCGGTTTCAGCAAATTCATTTGCAAACCCTTCTTATGAATAGAGAAGTATAAATTCAGCTCGATCCCTGGTTAGTAAAGGTATAATTAGGAAGATTGGTGATGGTAGGTCCATCGCGGTCTGGAGAGATCCATGGATCCCTGATTTTCACCCACGAGCAACAATTGGTATAAATCTAAACATTTACCCGGATCTTACTGTTGATCAATTCATAGATTCTCAAACTAGATCTTTGTGAGAAATTTTGTTACGTCAATATTTTGTCCCTTCTGATGTTTAACTGATCCTAGGAATCCCAATCACAAGGAGAGTTCGATCAGATTATTGGGGCTTGCACTATAAAAAATCCTATCGTTATTCAGTAAAGTCTGGATATAAAACTGAGGAAAATAATTCTCTATTGGATTTTGGTTCCTATGAGCAAAATTGTTTGGCTTTACAATCAAAAATTTGGAAACTAGATTGTCCAAATAAAATAAAATATTTTATTTGACAAATTTTATCAGGTTGCACTTAAGAAGGACCTGAATGACAGGGGAATCAACTGTGATCCTAGATGTAGTAGATGTGGTACGGAGGAAGAGTCTACTAATCATGTTCTTTTTGAATGTCTCCTGGTAATTTAAACATGGGCGTTGTCCTCTATTCCTTCATCTGTGGATGTTTTTCCAGGGAATTCGATTTGGTACAATCTTGACTTTTTGTTTTGGAGAATTCCAGAATCAGTAATTGTCAAGGTTTTCCCGTGGCTGATATGGCTCCTCTGGAAAGGTAGAAATGAGAATTGCTTTTCTGGAACAAGCAAAGATCCATGGGAACTGTTAATCCAAGCGGAGCAACATGTGACTCAATGGTCACAGGCTACGTGTCAAAAAAGCCATGCAAGCCAACTAGGATCACTAAGCTCAGATTCAATTTGGTCGAGGGTATCTTTACCCTTGACTGTTAACTTGGCCTTTACGGGTTATAGATGCTTTGTCGACGCCTCTTGTAAAAGTTCAGACTTCATATTGGGGTGGGCTGGGTTTGTTTTATGGACGATATATCTGGCGATTGTTGGGGAGCACGTTGAATACGAAAGAGTCTCTCGGCATTACACTCTGAGGTGGAAGCTGTTCTTTGGGCCATGGAATCTCTGATCTCGCTCCAATTCTTGGAAGTGGAGCTAGCTACAGACTGCATGGACGTGTTGAAGTTGTTTCTTTATCCAGATGATTGGCCGACTTTCCAACCGTATAAGGAAGAATTTCTCAGGTTGAAATCTCTTTTTGTGCTTTCTCTCTTCATGTTATTTCGAGATCTCTAAGACATAAAGTTGATGCTCTCACTCATTATTTGAGAGAGTCAGTTAATGGTTTAGTTTTGTAAACTCTCTTTTCACCTGTTTGGTGATCGATTATTTGAATGTGTTGGTTGACAAAAAAAAAAGTCTTCTAAGAACAAGGCTGACTATTCTTCTAGTATAAACACTATCTTCAGCAACTTTAAACGATTTGTTTTTGTTGGAACGATAAACACATTATCTATCATCTTCACGGTTTTATCTTAGCGCTCAAGTACACATGTACCTAAAATTATTAAGGTAATGAGTTTATAGAATTCAAGGGAATAATACGAGGGAATTATGAAAAAAAAGATTATGCTTCCAATTAGTAATACTGTTTGAAACGATTTTTTAGAAATATAAAAATAAATGATCATTTGTATCTTACAAACGATGCTCGTTTCCTAAACAATCATAAATAGCTGATTGTGGTGTGATTAGCACAATGTTTATTGATCAAGGTAGAGTTACGATTACAAGAGCGAGTTCAGATTCTCTGTTTTGGGTGACAAATATGATGCTCGAAGTTACAAGTTCTCGAGAGAAAAAGTCCAAACCGACCTGTGCTCGGCGTGCCAAATTCTTCCTTTTTATAGCCGAGAAGTCTGTGGTTTGTTTACCTCTTCGCAGAGGTGGTCATGATGACCTATGACCGTAGTCTGTGGGCCCTTGACTAGGGAATCATTGCTTCGAGGCGTGTTTACCAAGCTACCGGGTTTGTTGACCTACTCCTCTGCAGGCATTAAATGCTCCCTGAGTGACTACTCCTACCTACTAATTAGGTGACGTTACATCAATGCATTTAATGTGCTGCTGAGAGCCGAGGACGGGTAATGATGCCATACTTCCTGTATCGACCGCGTGTCGATGCTGAGTACGGGTTGATGGTCCTACTTCATCGAGGATGGATTTAACGTTGGCTTGCATATCTATAGCGTACACCGAGGAAACGTACGCGTCGTCGGATGCCGTGGACGAATGCATTGCGCCTTGTTTATGCTAAGTGTTTGGTGGGTCTATCGAAGCCATATGGGCCGAGCTTTATAGGTACGGCCCATCTCCAACAGTAGCTCTGTTTGCAAATGACCTAAATAAGTCCAAATGACATTTTACAAACGACTATCTGAAAATGTCGTTTGCAAACAAGTCGCTCCAAACAAAATATTGACTGATAGCAAAATAAGCATATCGTTTGCAAACAATCTTTACTAGGTAATTAATCAAACTTTATATGTTCTAAAAAAACAAAAGAAGATAAATGTGAAAAAGCTATACAATGAAAAAAGATTGTGTGATTGTATATTGATTTAGAATTTCTTAATTAGATCCTAATAGCCAAAAAGCAGGTGGCCTTGTTGGCTTGCCTATGATCTAGCTTGACATCAGGTGGGGGGTTCAAATCCCGCCAGCTCTAGTGGGAGCAATTGGCTATGGATCGGGCTTTTGTCGATCCCAATAGTAGAAAGAATGAGTAAGGTTGACAAAAGAAAATAAAAAATGAGATCCTAATAATCATAAAACTGACGGATTTTAGTCATAGGAAGAAAAAAAAAAATCTTGTACACTAAAAAGCAGGCACAATTGCACATCATAGAATCCAGATTTGAGGCGCAATAGAAAGGAATGATGTAACCGGGATGGGTGAACCCTCATAGATATATGGTGCCCATATATATAAATTCAAAAGGAATATGGAGTCCGATGGGGAGAGGGTTTTCTTTGGGGCTCGAGAGATTGAACAAATCCACAAGTTTTAAATTTGCCACTGGGGAATTCACACGAAAGGGAACAAAGAATTCTCAACGAAAAAAGTGCTCACTAAACCAAACATGAAAGTTTTTTTCTATTAGACGGATGTTCTTGTAACTCCACTCTCGATTTGGATTATATATCCAAAAAGACAAACTATATTGCCTATATTATGTAAGAATTTAACTAATAGAAATCTAATATTAAAAAAACAAAGGCAATCTTGTTTTGTTTGTTAAAAGTGGACGTCATAACCAATTAAAAAGAAAGCATTTAAAATGCAATGAAAATTAGAAACTTATGTTTCAATATGACACAGTCATTGAGCCATCTTTCCTTTAAGGAAAGTTGTGGTGACGTTCTGTCGTGAATCACGTATTAGCACAACTTCACCTTTTTTTCGTTTTAAATTTTGATTATATCATTTTTGATTATATTATATCACCTAAAGTACATTAAATTGGAACTAAAACCTACTTTGGACAAGTTGCCAAAAAATAATAATAATAATAATAATAATAATAATAATAATCATGCAAAAATTGCCAAAATCAAGTAGATGTGACTAGCACCTCTATATCTTTACTATCTAAAATATTTTAACATTCAATATAATTATCTCTTTGACATATTTAATTGGCTTTTGATTAAAATAAAATTGATATGATAAACAAAATTGGTCAAATATTTAAATATCCATTTTTGCATTCTAATCTATTTTGATTTTAAAGAATCGCGTAATTTTATTTAAGGTTTAAGTTATGAATTGATTTAATTGTTAAAAAAAACATATTGATTCACATATTTTTCAACTACAGTATATATATATTAACTGTTTTCAAATACAATATTGTGATCTTCTTGTGTGGTTACTTTCTCAATGGATTTCATTAAGTCAAAATCAATCCCAAGCTTCAAATTGTACGTGCAGGTTGTATTTTGCTTTGATATGATACTGGGGATTGGAATGGAACTTTGGTCACATTGTTAAAATGACTCTAAAAAACGAGCTTTCAAATAAAAGTTATGTAAAAACGATTATTTAAAAAGAACAGTTACCGAAAGAGGTTTTCAAACAAGATCTTTAAAACAAGGTTGTTTGAAGATTACTCTAAATTGCTAACACTATAGTGGTTGAATAGTGTAATGAGATAATAAATTAATATGTAAAATTTGATTTAAATAATTATTCTAAAATCTATACAATAACATGTATTTAACATCATTGCTATAAAATAAAAGGACAATTGCAATTGCAAAAATACTCTCCAAAAGAGCATATTTTCAACATTGCTCATTTTTTGATATTTTCAAAAAATACTTTTTATTATGGAAAAATAATTAAAATACCCCTAAATTATTATTTTTTTTTTCTTCAAACTTTTTTCCTGCCAATTTTTTTTTCCGGCAAATATTTTCACTCCAACATTTTTTTCCCACCAGGTTTTTTTTAACATTTAAAAAATTTATAAGAACTTTTATAAACCTTATAAATTATAAATTTATAAGTTATCTTATAAAACCTTATAATAAATCAATTTAAAAGTTATCATATAAAACTTCAGGGAACTCAAGAGAAAGTTAAACTTACTTTTCCTTTAATTAAAGATCGTTTTTGTATTAAACTCAAAAATGTTGAGTATTTAATTTGATTTGTTATTATTCTTTTGGTTTTATACAATTTTATAAGATATCTTATAAATCTTTATAAACAAACTAGTGAACCCAATTTCATAAAACTAAACTTTATTCCCCTCTTACTAGAGGAAACCCTATAGAAAGCTAAACTTTATTTTTCGTAAAGTAAAAATAAATTTCGTATGAAACCCTAAATATTGAGTATTTGATTTGATTTGTAGTTTTTTTCATACTATATTATAAACTAAGTAAAACATAAAAGTATAATTTAAAAGTTACTTATATATATTATAAAACTTTATAATTAATACACATCCTATTCAATATTTTTATTTTATAAGTTTTTATATGGATTTCATAAATAATATGTTTGTAGTTTTTGTAAGTGAACTTATGAAAGCTTATAAAAACATATAATCAAAGTTTTTATGTAGTTTTTATAAGGGTACTTATAAAACCGAAAGAAATATAACATGGAGACAAAACAAGCGTGAAGAGTGAAAGAAATTTATAAGGTTTTATAAGTCAAGTTATAAAGATCTAAATTTTTTTGGAGAAGAACACAGAGATAAAGATTTTCTAATCATGAAGTATTGAACAAATTATAGATCGGAAATCACTTAATAGATTGCACTAATCTCAAAGTGAGTACTCAATATAGCAAATAACACTTATACATGGTATGTAAACAAAAAAAAAATATTTTGAAAGTAAACTAAGTAAATCAATATTTTAATTTTATAATATTTTATAAAGTTTTGTAAACAAGCCTATAAATTTAGATTACATTTATACTCCTATAAATTAATTTTTTGTAAAGTTTTATAAGATAACCTATAAATATACTATTTATAAGGTTTTATGAGATAACTTATAAAAATAATATTATAAAATTTTATAAGATTTTTTATAAAGGCTTATAAATTTTTTTAAAAAAATATGAGTCTAAAAAAGAAATTTGTGAAAAAAAATTCATAAACAAAATTTTCATTAAAAATTTTTTGAGGGTGTTTTTGTTATATTTTATTAGTGAGGGGCATTTTTACAAAAAAAATATTCAAAGGTATTTATACAAAAGAGTACAAAGAAAAAAAATATTTCTTAAAATTCCTCAAAAATAAATATATAAATTAGAATTTTTTTTTGTCAACATTGGGTCACAACTGACAGGCTCATTAACCAAGTTCCTATATAATATATGTGGTGGGACTCGATCCCGTGTGTAAGTGCACCTGCCTTTAGTGGACTTATCACTTTACACTATGTTAAAAGCCACTTGCAATATATAAATTATTATTATTTTTAAATAATAATATCATACTATCGAATTTTTATTTTTCTAAATATAAAACGATCGTCGAGTTGCTTTTAATCTGGTGGTTAGGATGATTTTGCTAATAACTTGGCACCAGGGTTTAATTTCTACCTGTTTCGGATCTTGTCGATCCAATTATTACAAAAAAATATATATAAAACGATCGTTTCAAAATATCTTTCAAACGAAGTATTAATTTGTATCAAAATAAACATATTGTATGCAAGCTACCATCAAACCCTACGGCTGTGCTTATAAATGTAAAAGGTTAGACATTTAAGTTCGTCTCTCGCATTCCACCTAAATCCACATTAAATCTAAAATGAAAAATAACCAAAAAATTCATCTTGTGTCATTCCTATATTGAACATGACACTAGAGTCATTCCACAATGCGTTTAGATTATAAATTCAACTCTTAGGTAATAAACAATATAATTGGTATTGATATTAAAAAAAACGAGGTAGCATTGGTTGCTGCTATTTGATCTTTCTATAATAACATTCAACAAAATTCGATACAGATTGTTGCAATTCTATCGTCAGTAAATGCCAATATATTGTTAACGTTGTGATCTATGACAAATCACGGCCTTGCAAGAGTGATCATCATCAATGAGCCACAAGTTTAACTCTTCAAGCTTTGTCTGAATGATATTGGAGCCAACCTCACGCGACCAATACACCAGCGGCTTGCCATCTCCTAACGACTGGTTTGCACTAATAACGGTATTCTCTGCAATACCCATTGTTTCTACAGTCTTTATCCTTTTGCCCTTTTGCTCCACTATCTTTTTCACTAGATGAATGAAATCTAGACTCTGCTTTGGGGATGGATTCTTAGTTGCTGAGGATGCGATGCTGTGTACAAACTCATTGCTCCATAAGTTTTGAGTGACTGATGAAGATTGAATAATTAAAATTCCAGAGCTTTCTTCAATATAGACGTCGTATTCTGAGTTGAATGTGGCAAGGAGAGGAGCTTTATCGACCAAAAGCGCATTACTTGAAAATACCCAGGTGCTGAATCCAAGTTCCAAGCATTTCTTAATAACGTAAGCATTACCCAGAGCCTCCTTCGCGGAGTTTGGATAAGAAGTTTTGCTTGTGATCAACTTGTCGAGAAACACATCCACGTCAATTACAGGATGTCCCCTTCTTGAAAGATCATAGGACAACTCAGAGCTAGGGCCTATAAAAATGTGGTTTTGAGCATCAAGCTTCTGGAAATGGCAGAGTAAGTTCCTGATGGATATCTTGTCTGCATCATATAGACTGACCAGAATTATGGTTTTCTCTCTCTGCAGCGAGCGAAGAATGGTGCCAAGTTCATTCAGGTTTCTCACAACTCTACCAGGAACAACTTCACTGAAACAGAAATCATACCACTTAAGGTTGCTCAAAGGTTGGAATTTATTCAGAAAATCTGAACTGACAGAACTTCGATTCAATAACTGTGAGTCTGGCCCAGCAGTTTCTGCATAGTTAACACCGGCATCCCTGTGTGAGACACTTAATGCCCCCTCATTCGGGAAATTGGTGTAGATGTTGAAATAAGCACGAGAATAAACAAACTTAATGAACCAAGGTGTCCATATTCGTTCTCCCATCTTCTTATACCATCCATTTGACACCTGTGCAAAACATCTCAGATAATAAATGACATAAAACTTAAAATGTATGAATAATGGAATCCATGAAGCAGAGAAGCTACCATGCCCTCAAGGAAAGGCTTCTTGCCATTCGCTTTGTGCTCATCATACCAGAGTCTGAACTCTTTCCATGGTTTTGGGAAGAGAAGCTGCCCCCAAGTTCCCACCAACTGATATAAGAGAAGATTCGTTTTGGGATCTACGCGTATATCATTGCCACGTTTACCTGCAGTTGACCACTAAATGATTTAGTCACTTTTCCAGACATTTCAAGGAACTGACTAACACATGATCCTACTTCTCAATGATCTATATATGCATAGTTTGATCATCTGGTTGATAAGGTGTATAGCCGAGAAACATTTAAGAATCACTGCGTTTTCTCTCTATTTGGACATGGTATCATCAGATTGCAATTACTAGTAACAACAATGGTGATATATCTATTTCCGTTAATGCCAAAACATCTTGAGTATATCCCAAAGAAACGAAATCTATCAATCCAAATGTTCATAATGTTAAGTGAATTCTTGGAGGGAGAGTAGGAAGTGATCTAGGACCAGCATAGTCAGAGAATGGTACCTGGAACCAACCTTGGCCTCTGAAGCGAAGCTCCAAAGATGGAAGGGTTGAAATTGGAAGTATCATAGTAGTACTTTTGAATCAAGCGTTCCAGAAACCCGTAGTAAAGAGGAGAAAGCTCAAGATCATCTTCAACGACGAAGGCGAATTCGTGATCTGAAGTCGGCCACCAAGCTTCCAGCCACTGCGCTTGTAATCCGGCATTATTGGTCCGATAGTGAACCACTTTTTCCCCAAATCTCCAATCGAATTGATCCAAAAACACTAAAATTTCCCTCACGGTCTTCAAGTTATCATCCGGAGGTGCTTTGTTCTGCCCGAGGCTGAAATGATCGACGTAGATGTGGAGGTGAATGCGCCCTCTGTCGCCGGCAACGCCGTAATCCGCGGCAGCGAGAGATCTGAGACAACGGGAGAGAGAGTGGAGACGGTTAAAGGTGAGTACCTTAATAAGGAAAGTGAAAGGAGGGGCATCACTGTAATTTCGCCGGAAAAGAGTTCGTCGTCCGGCATCGGAGTAAGTGGTCTCGGAGACGAGAAAGAAGAGAATGATGACGGAGACACAAAAGACACATAAAAGGTAAGGAAGTATGTTTTTATTGGGCTGCACAAATGCCATCGCCATGGATCTCAGTGAATAGGTTTCTCTTCGATTGAGAATGAGCAAATTAAACTAAAACCATTTATATATGGAGGAACCTTTAATTGATGTAATACTGCTGTTGATGAATTCGATTTGTTAGGCCTTCTTTAAATTCTCTTCTGTATATAATGAAGTTCAAATACAATAACGTTTTGCGTGTATACTTTTTCTCAAAGACCAGATGTGTACTTCTTATAATTTTTTTATGAAAAAAATATATTATCTACGTAGCAAGATCACATTTTTATTTTTCATAATTTTATAATGACATACAAATCTGATCTTCATTGTAAAACCAACGTTACGTTTCATCTTAAACTAAGACGGATCATATGTATGATTTGATACTTTGAATCAAAGCAGAATCACAATTTGACTAAAATCTTATAGATTTTTTTAATAATTTCTTTGAATGAAATATACTTAGGTCAAATACATTAATGGCAAATTAAACAAGCTCTTAGCAAGAGAATATGGCTCCGCAGATATAAGTAGATTTCATGTATTTTCGAAGGGTTCATGTCATTATCGACGTGATGATAAGAGATAGAGAGTCGTCGAATTTTGATCAACGAAAATGCCTAGAGAGAAGCTCACACTGCTAAGACTTCTGTAATAAATGTTGAATCCTCGAACTTCTCGAAAAGCGAGTACTTGGATCGAGCAAAGTATTCATCGGAGAAGCACCACCCTAGACATGTTGAGTTGGTGTATGATCTGCAGGATACATCAGTGGAGCAAACAATTAGATCCGACTTGGAAATTAGTTTAGCAGCTTGAAGATCCACACGTTTCTTAAGTTGGATTTGGGCTTGATTCCATTCTTTTGCTGCATCAATTACGTAAAATACTCTTTCTGTTCTTTTTATTGAGATTTGTTGTTGGAAATTAACTAACTTCTCGATTTTTGTATTGCCCATAGAATTGATGGTGCTAAACATTTCTTGTTTATTCTTACAGAGAAAGACAAGGTAAATGACGAAGGGTTCTTCACATATGTGGAAAAGATAAGGCTTCCTAATAGCATGATATTTGCAGTAATGGTGGTTGATCCTAGATCTGATCGATCTCGATCTTAACCAGATCCTTTTTTCTTGACCACCTGAGTGACTTGGTTTAATACATCTAATCATAGATCTATATTATGGGAGTAACGATATGATCTTGTTCACATCGCACTATTGATAATTTGGTATAAAAAGGTATACCTTACTTTCTCTATATGTAGTTGTAGGGGGACCTATTGGTGCAAAAGGGAATCAAGTAGACAACCAATTATCATTTTAGATATTAATGAAGTTACCATCACATATTGCCTAGCCCATCTGTGATATTAAGAGATCTCTTCCCTGCATGATGCCTTTCCGAGCAAGGAAACTTGTGATAAGCTTTTGGCAAGACAAAAAGTTATGAGACTGATAGCACATTGCAAGCAACATTAGCGAGTCTAGAGAGTTATGAATTCTCCAGCTGATCTTGGTTAATAATGCTATATTAAAAGTTGTGATGTCTCAAAACTGTAACCAACCATCAATTTTTGCTCTTTTGAGTTTATGCCAAGATATTTGTGCCATGTTTTTCTTCTCACCTAAGTGGTCCTACCAACATCTGTTAACTCCGGTTGAATCTTTCTTGATAAGGATGATGGAAGGAGGAAGCATGACATTACATAGGTAGACATCAAGCATAGAGCACTTTTTAACATGATATATATTGTCTGCTTGAAATAGAACTTGCTAGACCAGTTAACTCTTTTTTTATGGATCATATCGATAATGTTTGTTAATAAGTATTTTTTTCTTTTACCAAAATGTTCTTGTAGCCCTAGATAATTTCCTGAACCGCCAACTTGAGAAATTTGAAAGGCTGAAGTAATTCTATCTTTACTCGATTGGTGCATTTTCTTTGAGTAAGTGACCACATATATTTGTTTATTTATAGTTAGAGAAGATACCGTCTCATACTTCTTAATGATGCCTTGTGGGGTAGCCATACTTTGAGTATTCCCTTTGCAAAAACATCATGTCATTTGCGAAAAGTAGATGATTCACTCGATGTCCATCTCGTGAGATTCAAATACCATTCATGGTTCAGTTTTCTTGAGCTTTGCAGCAAAGACCTTAGAGTACTTCACTACAAATAATGAACAATTAAGGTGATCTGGTCACCTTGTCAAAATTCCTCGAGAAGGTATTATCTACCTTATGGGTTCTCGTTGATTATAACTATATAGTTGTCTGTTGAAACACATAGCATAATCCAACGGATGAATGTTCCATGGAAACCAAGCCTTAGCATAACTTTTCAATAAAATTGCACTAAATGCGATCAGACGCTTTACTCATATTTATCTTAACAACTATGTATCTTTGTTTACTTGAGATGTGTTGAGTTTATGTAGGATTCCATGTGTAATAATCACATTGTCTGTTATGGATACGCCACAAATAAATACAGATTGGTTCTTTGAGATCACAAAAGGAAAAACTGGGTAAAGACGCTTGGCTAGGATTTTTACAAGCAGTTTATAAACATAATTGCACAGTGCAATCAACTTGTATATTGCCACTTTCCTTGCATTAGGCACCTTTGTAATGAGTCGAGTTATTGCTGAATTTTTCAAGCTTAGTGTTACATTGGATTTGAAAAAGTTTTTTTTTCAGAGGCAAAGGAACCATTTGCCCGTGGCTCTTTATCCAAATTTGTGGAGAAAGTTTAATTTTCTCATTGGTAAGTTTTGCAATAAGTTTTACATTTTCTGCCTCTGAAACCTTAGATTCTAGACCCTCCTAAACCATTTATACACATGAGTTTCAAGCTTATGTGAAGAGAGTTTGAAAGTAATCAGTTACCATTTTAGATATATGTTCCTCCTTGAAGACTGGTTGTCTTTCCTAATTCTCCAAGACTAAGAATGAGTTCTTGATCTTTCTGGTTTTTGTAGTGACACGGGAAAAAACAAAGTTTCTATCACCAAATTGGAACCATAGGTTGCTCCTTTGACCCCAAAAGGCCTCCTCATCCTCATAAAATTTTTGCAATCTGTTAGTTATTTCTCTAATCTTATTTAGTTAATTTGATCACTTGACTGATCCACCATAGCATGTTCCAGTTCTTTTTTTGCATTCCTCAATGTAAAATCCTATTATTCTTGTTTTTCTCTTTTGTCCAAATGATAATTGCTTCTCTGGTTCGGCTGATTCTTAGTTTAAATGAGATCGAAATGACAAGGTCCATTTTTGTTGGGTGATTTTTTGATTATGACGAACCCCACACCATGATAATGCGTCACCTGAATGTTGGAGATCAAACATGCATGCTTCCGATAAAAAAGATCTGAAATCTACAAAGGAATTTTCTGATCAGGCATGTCCTCTTTTTCTACGCTTCATTTGATAAGATATCATTGCAATCTCCTAACATCATTCATGGTGAATTTCTTATAAAGTTAATTGCTTGAATTTATGCTCAAATCTCCCTCCTTTTTGTTTTGTTAGTGTTGTAGTAGGCGAATGTAAGAAAACCTTATCTTCATGTTTGATTCTATCATCTATGTAGTCTTAATTAGCTTAAACAATCCGAATATGATTAAAATCATTCAAACAAGCACGCGAGTTTACTACAACCAATGAAAAGTATACCTCTTTCTTTATGAGAGTTCTGATCACAATGACAGTCTCGCGATGTAACAGATGGATCGCAATCTTAGACTTTCAAATGCATAACGGGATGCAAATATTTCCTAAGCAAGAATGCCACCCACGATTAACAGACAAAACGAATATCAAGAAAACGGAGCGTAACTTATTTTATATATTTACAAAATTTCAAATCTTGTTATAATTTTATTGCGAGTAATATAATATCTAATTCTCATTAATAAAAGTTATGTTTAGACGGAAAAAAGATTGCTTAATGTTCATTGATATGAACGATGTCTAACCATAGAAGTAACAACCCTCCTCCTGTGTCTTCGAGGGAAGATAATTTTTGAGATATTGAGAATTTTTTTTTGGAGCATAACTTTATCATTATTTCTCCATAAAGAAAATTATATTTGGATTGTATCTAGCTTCCTTTTAGAGAAAGAATTGTCAAGAGATTTCTTAATTCTTGATAGTTTCAGCACAAAATTTTTAAAGAAGAGGAGGATATAGATTGTGAAAATCCATCTTATTTTTCTCAATAGCTAAAATGAGTACTAAAAGTTTCAAATTGGATTATGACCCTATTAGTACAGATTTATGCAGAATTACATAGTGTATTATAAAAGGAAAAAAAAAAAGAGAAAACAAAAATTTCACTTTTTTGTCACTGTATAAAACTTCACTTAGTGAAATAAATAATTAAGTGTTTCTATGCATTACATAGATATCCAATTATGTTGAAATGTTAACAAAATAATGAGTGAAATCAATTATAGAATTCATTGCGTAAATAGTTTGAAAATAAAGTAAAGGTACTTTATTTTGGACGTATCTTCAAAATGTTAAAATATATTTACAGTAACTTATAAAACCAAAAAGTGACTATGAAGAATATTGTAGGTTAACATTTCAAGAAGCTATAAGAAAATAAAAATGAGTAAAGAGTGATAAGAAAATTGAATAAATTAAAAGTGAGGTGAGCTGTTGAGTCACATGGTTCATGTTCATTTCCACACATCAGTTTGTCGCTCTCTAATGTCCCATATATGCCCCTATAAACTCTTATATTTACGGTTATGCTTGGCCTTTAATCAGATCCATATAACTAAATCACATCTTGGATTATGAACTCAATGATGGTGAGATAATAATCTTAAATAAATGATTATTCAACGGTAGTTATATATATTAGGCGAAATTATTAATTAGAACATGACTTCAGTACTCTACAAGGACAAATTTTCAATGTAAAATATTATGATTTCTTTTAATAATGTTAACCAATGCAACATTGACATTAGTGTTATACTGCAATCAAACTCAAGGTAAAAAATTTGACAGAAAAGTATGAAATCGACATTATGTCGATAGATGTAAAGATTTTTTTTTAAATTCTTTTCCGTGTAAAATGATTTATATGAAAGAGACCGATAATAATTTAATATAGAATACATGAATCAAGTCTAGTGGCAGGCGGTAAGTCCACAAAAGGCAGGCGCACTTGCACATCCAAAGATCGAGTCCCGCCGCCTGCATTATGCAGGAACTTGGCTATTAGACCGGCCAGTTGTGGCCCAATATTGACAAAAAAAAAAAGAATACAGTCTTGAAATCTTAACTATAAAATAAAGAGTAAATTAAGCTAATATACTCTTTTGCATAATAATTAAGTAACTGACCCTTGGCCGAAATGTAGGTAATTGGTCATTAATGGTGGACATGAATACCTCTACCGGAGCAAAAATTGGAGAAAAGATCACATCTCCTGTGTACATAGATTGGAGACTATATATATGACCAGAGACAAGAAACACTGGAAAAAGGTAATTTATAGAGAGAGTTGAAAGGAACTTTCCATGATACACTATTGCCTGAAAAAAATTTCAATTATAGATACTAAGAATATCTTGGTAAAGATTACATCGGGGACACAATGCCGGCATCTGTAAGTATAACATAAGGAAGCAATAAATAACCATTATCTCACTTTGGAGAGAATAATTTTTTTAAAAATCTGATAGAGGTATAAAGTAAAAATCACGAGAAATAAGAAGTTAATTATGAAATCCAAAACAGGAAAATGGTCAAAAAAAATACACGTTGACTAAACCAATATTGAACTCACTAAGCCAATTTAAATATGTTGACTAACGTGTCACTGTTTACCATTAAAAAAAATAGTAAACTGTCCAAAAATGACCAAATTAATACTGAATTACATATTTGCCAAATTAATACCAAATTTACCGTTGACTAACATGACATCCAAACAAAAATTGACCCAAAATATCGAGTATTGATAAGCATAGACATCATTTCCGAAACGAGCATAAATTTCAAACCCAAACCAAAATTTCTGAAATCGATTTCGAACCGATATATAAAATTATCCGAATGGAATGAAATCTTCAATACTGAATTAACTTTTCCCGAACTGAACCAAAGCCGAATTATGTAAAACTGAATAAAATTAACCGATATTAATAAACATAGCTAATATTTTAATTAAAATATAGAAATATACCTTTACTACATGAAAAATATACCATCTTTAACTAAAATTAATTAATTATTTTTATTTTTATTTACATTTTATTGTCAAAAAATTAATAAAAATATAAGTTGGTCATAAATATAACATTTTATAAATTTTTTTAAAACCAAACGCGAATCCAAAACCAAACCGAACTGAACCAAATATATATTATTTACTATTCGACTACATTTTTTTAAGTACAAATCATGTTAATTTTTGTTATTATGCTATTAATATTATTTTTTATATTCGCACTAAGCTTTAAATCTCATATTCAAAGCTAAAACATAGAACAAATAAACATTCTCAGAGCAAATGAACAATTTTTTAAAATAGTTATCCAAAAAGTATTTAAATACTAAAAAATATCTAAGTACTTAAATATCCAAACAAAACCCGAACAAGTACATATATTTCAGAGTTTTCTGAGGATAAAGTGTTTTTTTTTTGGTTAATCAGTACCTGTTTGGGTATCATTTGGTTTTAGATATTACCCTATATCCACGGGTATAACCAAAGAGGACCTATTAAATTTTCTTTTTGTTACAGGACCTACCCGATACCAGAAATTTTAGGTTGGTTTTGGTTCAGATATCGCATTAGTCAACGTACCTAAATTTCCTCAATCAATGGTAAGTTCAATATTAATTTGACAAATATGTAACTCAGTATTAATTTGGCTATTTTTTGAAAGTTTATTATTTTTTTCAAACGGTGAATAGTAACATTGTTAGTCAATGTGTCTAAATTAGCTCAGTCAACGCAAGTTCAATATTAGTTTAGCAAATTTGTAAGTTCGGTATTGATTTGGCTATTTCATGTAAGTTGAGTATTTTTTTGGCCGTTTTCTCAATCCAAAAATACTTTCTTAATTAAATTTTTATAAAGGTCATAGTAAAAAACATCCATAAATTAATACTTGACAAACTAATAACCTCTATAAATTAATAAAATTCTCTTGTCCCAAGTCATACCAGTGTAAAATTTGATCAAATTTAATAAATTAATAAGATAATAATTATTGTGAAACCCTATGTAAAAAATATAGTTCTAATATTATTACAAATTAATAATCATCTAAATTTATATGTATTATATATATATATGTATTTACATAAGTTGATCTATTAATATATGACTTTTAAAAATGAACTTTTTTCATTTTTAAAAAAGAACTTTTATTTACAAAAAAAAAAGAACTTTTTCCTAGATCTCAACTTTATAAAATAGTTGTTATATTATATTTTCAAACCATGATGTTATAGTATAAGTGTATAACATGTCAAAAAAAAAACCCAATATTTCTTTATATTTTTAAATTTTTAATATGTATCATTTTCATTGTAATAATATTATACACTGTTGAAATAAGATAATTAATGTTATTAATCATAAACTTGAATATATATTTACATATAGTATCAGTAATATATTATCAAAAGTATTTTTTAAAATATTAAAAATTTTAATTTCAAAATTATAAAAATTATTAACTTCAAAAGGTTAATCTAAAAGTGGTTTCAAATTTTTTTTTAAAGAATTTGGAAATTAAAAATATTATTTAATAATATTTATTCATTTTTACAATAAATTCATAATATTAATTTATAGATAAATTAATATCCCTCTGTTAATAAATTTTGAAAGTCTCAACATTATTAATTTATAGAAGTTTTACTGTACTCAAATTTCACTAAAATAAGCCAATACCTAAACGTAAATGGAGAACACAAACAAAAGGAAGCTATTTTTTTTAATTATTTGTTGAAATTATCTAATTAAACTAAAGATTTGTGGGATGCATTCTTGCCGGTTTAGTAGTTCGATCTTCATCTATGAGGTAGATCTATTTGTCATAGAAGATTTCGCCATCGTTTCAGTTTTCATATTACCATCGGTGTCTCGATCTTCGAGTTTAGGATAGCAGAGTTTTGAGTTTAAGTTATTTCTTGTTCTGGTCTAGTTTATCTTAGTTTTTTTCTCTTTTGGACTTTGTTTTCGGCGATATTATGTTTTTCCGCCGGCTTTAGTATAAACAATGTATTCACTTTTGGGTAGTTTTTAGTTTTAGTTTTTATTAAAAAATATTTTAAGCCAATCAAGTTTTTGAGAAACTAGTTTTTTAAAATTTAAAAAACTGTTTTTGTAATAATTTAACATTCAAGTTTTCAGTTTTTAGATTTTTCTAAAAACTAGAAAAACTAGTTTCTGAAAATTTAACATTACTTTTCTCAAAAACTAAAAACCAATTTTCAAAATATTTCAGAAACCAAAATCAGTAAGAAAATCAAAAACTAAAAAAAAAAACTAGAAACTAAAAACCCTAAACAGTAAACTAAAATCTAAAAACTACTCCTCCAGCCTATATATATATAGCTTATTTAATATATATATATATATATATATATATATACCGTCTCCGACCACGGTACGACGATGTTATTGGTCACCACATTGTCTTATGCGATGGAATCAGTTTAGAGATTGTAATGAATAAAATTTCTATATGTTAGAACCCAAAAAAAAAAAACATTTGGTAACTGTGAAAATCATTAGAGGATGTACTTTTGTGGGTCTAAAAAATTGAAAATAAAAATAAAAAATTGGTACAATGTGGGAGTGAAGGAAAACCGACAATCACAATCCAAAATGAATTCACAAGTAGCTCCCACATCTCACCCAACAACGTTGATATTTCACCATCCGACGGCCTCCGTCCTCCGATAGATTGATTTAATTACAGCCGTTGGATCAAACTATCTTCCCCCTGTTCTTACTCTTTCGTACATAAAATCCACCTTCCTCACTCTCCTCTCTCTCGCCCACTCCCCTCTTCTACTCCGATCGTGCACACCGTCTAACTCGATCGTCTCATTCTCGCCGGGGATCATAGCTTCGTGAGTTCTTCTTTACTCTTGTTTTCGTTTCGTAAGTGAAGTTATGTATTGCTTCATTCTGATAACTGAGAAAATCTAGGGAAATTTGATCTGATAACAACTCAGATACTTTGTTTGAATCTTTACTCGTCATTAGATCTATTTCATTTTTCATTTTTATTTTATTCTAGATTAAGATCTTGATTTACTGTCACTTGTAGAAAATGTAGTGCCGTTTGAATTCCGGTAAAAATCTGAAACCGGAGTGGTGTTTCCGTTTTACTTTTCTGTCATTTGCAGAGTGAATTTCCGCTTGTTTCTATTAGCTTAATCTTAGATTTGTTGTTTTTCTTTTTGGATCTGATTCAGATTGTTTGATCTCCGATCTCGAGATGTCGAAGTTTAGTTGTTGACACTCGATCTAAATTTCATTTGGATATGATTCAGATTTCGCTGGTTCTTGTTTTGTTCGTGTAATGTTGATGCCTAATCGATATTTTTGTTCGTGCACATTCTTTCAGATATATAGAAGATGAGAGAAATCCTTCACATTCAAGGTGGACAGTGTGGAAACCAGATAGGTTCAAAATTCTGGGAAGTTGTATGTGATGAGCACGGGCTTGATCCAACTGGTCGGTACACTGGGAACTCCGATCTGCAGTTGGAGCGTGTAAATGTCTATTATAACGAGGCATCATGCGGAAGATATGTTCCCCGTGCCATTCTCATGGATCTTGAGCCCGGTACTATGGACAGTGTCAGAACTGGACCTTATGGTCAGATCTTCAGACCTGACAACTTTGTTTTCGGGCAATCTGGTGCTGGAAACAACTGGGCTAAAGGGCACTACACTGAAGGAGCTGAACTCATTGATGCCGTACTTGACGTTGTTCGCAAGGAGGCTGAGAATTGTGACTGTCTTCAGGGTATGTTAAAACTCTTCACTTCTGTTTGCAGACCCCAGCAAGAGGTCTTTATATTATGGTTTTGAACGTTTTTCCGACTGTGAAATGTACAATTATGAAATTTACAGGATTCCAAGTATGTCACTCACTTGGTGGAGGCACTGGGTCTGGAATGGGAACTCTGCTCATATCTAAGATAAGGGAAGAGTACCCTGATCGAATGATGCTTACTTTTTCTGTCTTCCCTTCACCAAAGGTCTCGGACACAGTGGTCGAGCCATACAATGCGACACTTTCAGTTCATCAGCTGGTTGAAAATGCTGATGAGTGTATGGTTCTGGACAATGAAGCCCTTTACGACATCTGTTTTAGAACACTTAAGCTGACCACTCCTAGCTGTAAGTCCCTTCCGTGCCTATTTTTCGCTGCAGTTGTTTTATGATAATTTAATCACTAATAACGGTGACCATGAATGTTTCTGTTTACTAATTCCAATTATGATTCTTTCTTCCTCAACTGTTTGCTGATATCTTGTGATCCCTTGACTGCTACAGTTGGTGATCTGAATCACCTGATCTCTGCAACCATGAGTGGAGTTACATGCTGTCTTCGATTCCCGGGTCAACTCAACTCTGATCTGAGGAAGCTCGCAGTGAACCTCATCCCTTTCCCTCGTCTCCATTTTTTCATGGTCGGTTTTGCCCCTCTCACCTCCCGTGGGTCTCAGCAGTACCGCGCACTCACCGTCCCTGAGCTCACCCAACAGATGTGGGATTCAAAGAACATGATGTGTGCAGCAGACCCACGTCACGGCCGATACCTAACTGCCTCTGCCATGTTCCGTGGCAAGATGAGCACAAAAGAAGTAGACGAGCAGATGATAAACGTGCAGAACAAGAACTCATCCTATTTTGTGGAATGGATTCCGAACAACGTGAAGTCAAGTGTCTGTGACATAGCTCCCCGTGGTCTCTCAATGGCATCAACTTTCATCGGTAACTCCACATCGATCCAAGAGATGTTTAGGCGGGTGAGCGAGCAGTTCACTGCTATGTTCAGGAGGAAAGCTTTCTTGCATTGGTACACAGGTGAAGGAATGGATGAAATGGAGTTCACTGAAGCAGAAAGCAACATGAATGATCTCGTGTCAGAATACCAGCAATACCAAGACGCAACTGCAGATGATGAAGGCGAGTATGAAGAAGACGAGGAAGGAGAGGAGTATTTGGATCATGAGTGAGTGAAAAAGTGCTGCTGATATTACCGATTTTTAATTACCTTATCACCATCTTCCTTTCTGTGTTCGAATCTCTTATTGAGTTTCATGTGTTGTTTGTGATGGTCATTGTGTGTAATAGTGCCGTCGGAGCTTAATATTTTTTTTTCTTTTTGGTGTGGTTGCTACAAGTGGAGTTCATTGTGTTTTCTTCTTATGCTCTTGCTACTTCAAATAATTGATATCCAGATTAGAATTTTACAAAGCTGGTTTTGACTGTCGCGGTAGCAAGTTATAGGATCAAGGATGCGTCAATTTCCTAAGCCAGTTTGGTAATAAATAAGAAACAAAGTATGTGTCCAATTCATAGTCAATTGGGATTTTATTATTGGAAAAAATGCTATAAAAAGCCTCTAAATTCAAAAACATGATAATCTAAGCACAAAATTTTAAAATGTCATTTTAATCATAATCTTTGCGTTGACCATACTACTAAAAACACGCTGTTAATTAAATGGTTACAGAGTAAACTCAAATAAATGTTTTTATTTTGTTGTCGGGATACTAAACTTTATGTTAGCAAAATTATAAAACACAATAATCTATAAAATTAGACATTTTAGAGTTTTATAAACCTTTTCAATATTATTTTTTTAAAAATCGCACCGCTTTTATATCTGTTATGATTCCAATATTATTTTTCAAATAAAGTCTTTTTTGTCTGATATTATATTTATTGTATGAACAAAACAACATATATTATATTTATTGTATGAACAAAACAACATATTTTTTTATTGAAGTAGTCAATATCTATATAACAAAAGAAAAAAGAAAAGTAAATATTTCGTAATTGTAAATGTCCCGCTTCTGCAAGTGGCTTTTAGTCTAGTGGCAGAAAGACAGACGCACTTGCATGTTGAGGAATCGAGTCCTACCGTCTGCACTATGCAGGAACTTGGCTAATGGGCCGATTATTTGTGGCCCAATGTTGACAGAAAAAAATGTCCCGCTTCTATTTGGGTAGATTTGGGAATTTTTATTTTGGTTCGATGAAATTTTTTGTGTGTTTTTATTTATTGTTACAAAAAATGAACTTTTGTTATTTTTGTTGTTGATTGATAACATAAAATTACACCATCATCAATAATGTTTTCCCAACTTGTTTTCAATCAAGCCTTAAGAGTGATCAACATACAAACTAGTTCATAAATCCATATTTGTTTTAAGGGACCCTTTGTTTAAACGGATTTAGTTATTTGCATCAAATGTTCATACCAAATTATTCTCAGGATTAGAGTATGAAATTATTCACACAAAAATTACATAATTGACCCTTTTTAAGATCATGACGTCAATCCATTATGGATTTTTTGAACTAAAGTTTATTATGAATTTGATATGAAATTGAAGAGAATGATTAGCTTAAAAATGATCGTTAACGATGGGCCTATGGTAACATGGTCAACGAAAAGATTGTGATTAAATTGACATTTTGAAAGTTTAGACTTTTTATGACATTATTCTTATTCGGACATAATGGCAGTGTTAATGGGAGTTAACTCCATAGCCATTCAATTAACGGTAGGCCTTTAGTAATATGATCAAATTAAAATGACATTTTAAAATTTTGTGCTTAGTTTGTGTTTTTGAATTTAGATGACATTTTTCCCAATTATCATTTATCAACGTTAATTTATTCATGTTGTTAACGTTAATTTATTCACATAAAATTTACGGTCCCAAAAAAATGATTATACACTAGAAATCTTACAATATTAATAAGCTATTTATTTACGAAATGTTATTTTCGTCACGGAAGAAAGAGCATTAAAGGGTGGTAGTTCAGAAGATTTATTCAGATTTAACTTTTGAGAGAGCCAGAGAGAATCGGAGGAGAAATCGAAGAAAAGGAAGCCATGGACGATCAAGAGTTTCGTAGTCTTCTTGATCTCTTTCCCGTCGTTCGCTCTCGCGACCACCGTGTAAATCTCTCTTCCCTGTTCCCTCTTTCTCCGGACTAACTCTTTCGATGTTTCTGCCGCTGCTACTGTTAACTTCTTTTACGCGAACCTGTTTGTTCTTACGAAAGCCCTAATATCCTCATCTTCCAGTAGTTTGTGTTTCGAAAGGGGGCTTACAGTGTTCATTTTTTTCACTTAGGTCTAACTTTGATTTTTTTCACTTAGGTCTAACTTTGATTTTTTTCCTGAATTTCTCTCTCTGTTCTGGTTTCAAAAGATTGAGCAGTGTTCTGAACGATGCGACTTCACCTCGAATTTAGGAATTATCTCGTACTCGGCATCTTCTTTGATGTTCCTGAGATTGGGAGTAAATAGTGATCGAGCTTTCTTAAGATTGTTTTGGATACAAAATTACAAATGTTACTGGTGGGATTTCTTTTGTCGCGATTTCTATGGTACAGAATATCGTTTTGAGTTTGTTTGGTTTTTTGGTCTCAGGCTGATTTAGATTCTTCAAGGCAATCAACTTCACAGTCAGTTATGGAGCGAGAAGTACATTCTGAGATCTTAAGGCTCTTTTTCCTTATTTCTTGATTATTTATACACTTGAAATGTGATGGAACTTGGAATTACCCCAAAGCAGGGAAGTGAATGGCATGATACGCCGAGCCTAGTTGCCACGAAAGACTTGCAAACTGATCAAGGTATGCATATTTTCTTCCTAACTTGGGACTTCTACTAAATGGATATAGGTTGTTTATCCAAATTATGCAACAGAAATCAATTCGGAGAATTACCAAAGAGGAAACCCAATGTGTAATGCCCCCAATCCATATTACGTCAAAAAAAAAAAAAAAACAGAGCATCAAGTTCCTCATGGGTAATTCAATGAGTCTATGTGATACCTTTTGGATCAAAGAAAATTCCGTATGTCTACTTGTTAACTTTTGTTGTGTTTTGACGACAGATGAGGTTAATCTTCTCATTCCTTGCTGATAATTTGAAAATCTGCCCTGTCTGTTTTTCTTAGATTTCTGACATTTGATCCAAATGTCTAACTTTTATGTTTTTAGTTTTGTTATGTAGTACGTATTTTCCTCAGAAACCTGGATATGCTTTCTTTCTTTTATTGCGATCTGACCATTGTGATGACAACCAAATCTCGACCTATTCATATACAGGCATATTGTTAACACATAATTGGTATCCGTATGCTACTGTTATACACATATATGATTAGCTCTTAGGCTGTAGAAACAGATGGGTTTATTTATGATTCTTGAGTGAATTAGTGTTCCCTTTTGCTCCTTTCTATATGGTTGAACATGTTCATCACCATTTTCTGTCTGCTTGTGCATCGCTTAACCTGATTTGTGGACTTCTTTGACAGATAATTTTTGGGAAAAGCTGAAAGCAGCTGCTGAAAAGAAGGTAGTTATTATGAGTGACTTTGCTCAAACGTTGGTAGTTCTGGAATGAGACCTATGATCTAATTTTTGCCAACAGAGTCGGACCACAGAATTTAGTAAATACAGTTTGCCTATAGTTTTTGCATTTGATATTTGCCAGCGAAAAGATCTACTTAGTTACTTTCACTGAAAGAATTGGTTCTTGTTTTCATCTCTGATTCTTAATGAGCATCTTTTATCTTTGCAGGTTGGTGAGGTTGAAGCAGAGAGGTTTTGCAAGGCTTTCGAGAAACTCCACAAGAAACTTGTATGTGTGGCACATTAGTTTCCACTGACCTTTATTGCAGTTCTGTACTAAATGCTGTAAACATTTTCTTCATTTGGTTTTGATTTCAGGTGTATGAAGAGTTGAATCCAGAAGCTGCCAAGCGATACTTATTAAACTCTTAATTTCGTGTATTCAATACAATTTGCTTTCAAAGGTTTGATTATGTTAAGTTACTTCAACTCTTTTCTTTTTCTTTATCCATCATCGTTATTATTCGCATCTATTTTTTTTAATCCATACTTCATGAGGAATTCTTTATTGTCACTACATTTTATCTCTAATTTTCAGTGACAATGTAATAATATTTAGTTTTGTATGTTTCAATTCCCGTACACAATTTATATCGATAGCTCTGGTTGTAATTTCTAACATTTGCCGTAAAATGTATAGTTGTAGTAAAATTTAAAGCCTATGACGTAAATAAATTATACGTGAGTACCAGATTATGTGAGTTTAGTATAAAATTTGTCTTTCCTGTTCCGGATTTGTTAACATCAAGTAGGCTTGTGATCACTTTTCCTATCTGAATTATTCTCTTCTCACAGTGAATTTGTCTAATAATGATAAAATATTCAAAGAAATTTCCGAATATGAAAAAATCCTTGTATAAATCTTACATCTTTCACATCCAACTCAGAGACTATAATAGCTTTATCATAATTTCAATTCAACAATGATGTTTATTCTCTTTATTCTTTGGCATCAACAATGGTGTTGATCCAAAAACAATTTGCAGCACACAATATTTTCACCAGTTTCATATTCAAACCAAAGGGTTGAAAAGATAATGCGTAATTATACACTAAGAAAACACATCTTAATAATGATTAAAACAATATAATAGAAAAAACCAAGAAGCCGTATTTACTATTATTTCAAAGATTCATCTTTTCAACACTCTTATATATGATTCAATCCTTCAAAATAAGAACATATAGAACTTACCATCTCGACACATCACGTACCATGATGTATATCAGTGTATGAAGATGTAAACAAATATGTTTTTTTTTTGTTGATACAGATATATATATATATATATATATATATGTTTTTATTCGGACAAAAATTCACAAAACATGTAATAGTAAAACTTATCTATTGTGCAAAGGATTAGGACCTGTGAAGACCTTCCTCTTGCCATCATCAAAAACATCGTCACCACCATCACCACCTTCATTACTATATCTTGTTCCTCTTAACGCAGCATTGGAATGAAGATCACGAAGCTTTGGATCCAAAATTTCAGGTTCCTTCAAGCTTCCATGAGTTGATGAGTGGTGATGAGTATTAGGAGAAGAAAATGAAGCTTTAGCGTACAGAAACAGAAACAAAAGAAGAAGAAGGATGATGAAGGCAACATTTGTGATGTGTTTTCGAGATTTTCTTCTAGAGTAGAAATTTCTCATCGCAGATGGATTTCAAAAGTGCTTTACACACAAGACACATATAAGAGAATATAAATGAAAAGATCTGATCAAGATCTCTTAATATTTCTCTCACTCTCAAAGTTTGTTTAGAGGGAGAAGAGAAGAATGATAGTGATGGAAGAAAAGCCAAGGAGCTTTTAACCTATGACTTGCTCTAAAAGTTTGTTGCTCTTTCTTTCTTTCTTTTTATTCTTCATCACTTTCCAAATATAAAGAGAAGAAAATAGAAGTCTGGTTTGGTTGAATCATGTCCAAAGGTCTTAGCTGGAATAACTTGTGAAGTGGTATCAATAAGTGTGGCTAATAGTTTACTTATAGTGGTTAGTTTAGAGAGTAATGAGAGTGTAATAATAAAGCATATCTGATGAGAGAGAGAGTAATGAAGAGTGGGTCAAAGAGAGAAGAAGGGGCCAAAAAGGGAATTGGTGTGATGATTCTAAGACTTAGCTTTCTTTGGGTAAATGATGTTGTCTTCACTCTCCTTTTTCTTTCATTGTGTTATTCCACACCCACATTTACACTCATTCACATAAATCAAAATATCCACTTCCCACTTGAATGTTTGTTCCTCTCCTTTTTCTTTAGGAGCTGATAAGAGAGATACATATAAAAAAATCTGTATCACATGAATTCAATCATATATATGGATATGATTCTCCAAAATACATGTATATACCTTCAATACTATGAAACCAATAGTTGTAGTCTACTGGTTGGGAGCATATAAGCTAAAACACCATTTTTGATTATCTTTGGAATTTCATTCATCCAATAGAAATATTATACTTTCTCGTCTCATTGTTCCATTAATAGATGATGTTTAATCTTCAGAATTTAAATATCTGTTCTAGTCTTGGGTATATTGTTCATGTTTGGGTAGAAACTGATCGGTTTTGTGTATTTTAGGTAGAAGATTTTTCTATCTATATATGTACTAAAAAGATTTTGGTTTGGCTTTTTCAGTTCAGATCTGCTCGGTCACGAATATCTGAATAAGTACGCAATACAAGAAAATACTCATTTTTAAAAATTTACAAAAACGATCATTGGAAAATATTTAAATACCCAAAAGTATATGATTTTTTAAAGAAGAACTTATCTAAACATACCTATAATATTTGAAAAATCCCTATATATCTATAGGTATTCGAATCAATCGAGTATCCGTTTGGTTCTAGGTATCACATGATACCTATAAATATAAGCAAAAAGGATTCATCATAGGTACTACTGATACCTTTTATTGGTTTGGTTCTGGTTGGGTATTTAGTGTAGGTATTTTGTCCGGTCTAATCTATTGGGTCATTTGAATCATAAATTTTAACCCATATAGTTCACATGATGATAGATATCTCATTATTTTAAAATTGTACAGACCAAATATTCAAATTTTTTTCGTCAACATTGGACCACAAGTGACTGGCCCATTAGTCAAGTTTCTACATAATATAGATAGTGAGACTCGATATCTGGATGTGCAAGTGTGCATGCCTTTAGTAAATTTACCATCTACTACTAGGGTAAGGAACATAAATTCAAAATATCTATGTTATACAGAAAAGTGTAAAAAAAATATGTATCTCAATCATTAGTATATTCATATGTATATATGTATTGTAGACGAGCAGATCCCTAAAATAGAGGTTCGTGTTTTATTCTTGTCAACCAACAATGGACAATGCTGTTAGCAAGAAACAACAATACAATACAGTTATGATCAGATGTTTCATCTTCAACTAAAATTGTGGAATATACTTTAGGATACTCATCACATTGGTCAATGTCCGCCCGACCCAAACACGGCAATACCTGCACATTCCCTCTAATCTTACCTTTATCTTTTCAGCTTCTGCATTCCCTTTTTAATATCCCACCCGGTCCAAAATATTACAACAATTGGATTCTTGATCTTTTTGTTTTTTCTCAAAACAATGTTTTTTTTCTTTTTTTTTTTTCTATCATGTATTTAAAATATAAACGTTAATTATAATAGGTCATTGTAAATAAAACAGAGTTTACAATAATAAGTCATTGCCCAGAACAAGTGGAAGAGCAATACTAATGCTCTTTCTATAAATTCTAGACACCAAAGACCGAACATTCTCCCTTTTGTGGAATGTTAGAATTAAAAGACTATTAGGAAAATTGAAAAAAATCTTATTTTTTAAAAATATATAATTATCAAGTTTATTCAGTGGTTAAAATAATACATAATACATAGATTAAATGCTCTAAATTCCGCTATTCTCAAATACAGTATTAAATATGTACATAAAATTATTAATAAAGAATTATATTATTATTTTTTTTGTTAAAGAAAATAATTAAATTCCGTGCTATAGCACACATATATAGTTTGATTAATAGAGTAAAAGTGAAATTTAATATATCAAATTTAGCCTATTATTTAGTCCTCATAGATTTTATTGTTAAAAAAAAAACAAAGAAAAATGACGATCGTTAAGGCAAAATCGATGGTTACGCAAATTCTCACGAAATTGTTGTTGTTTTAACGGACTTTGACCGGCGATAAAGAGTGGGGAAGTACCACTAATTGTTCCCACGTTTCCCACTTCGTGGGAATGTGGTTTTCATTCCTCCATGATTTTACTGGAGAGACCCCTATATATTGCTCTAAGGCATGTCTTGTTCTCGTTTTGCTTATTGCTCATACAATTCAAAGTATTCACTATTCAAACTTCCTGTTCAAGATGTCGAACAATCTCCATCGGGCACTCCAAGATTTGGAATTGGGGGTGGGAGAGGAACTTTTTACTATTCCGTCGAGTGTTTAATCAAGCAGCAACTAACAACCGTTTTGTTATGGTGGGAAGACCACAATTCCGAGATGACAAAACATAAGAGCAATTATCTCTGCTATGCCTCGTGTATGGGGTTTTACTGGTGATATTACAGGAAGACATATACCAGGCAGTCGATTTCAATTCGTCTTTCAAACTGAGGAATCCGTGGAGTATGTTCTTCGCCGAGGTCCTTGGGCATTCGCTGACAGAATGCTTGTGCTCCAGCATTGGTTTCCAGTGATGCCAGCACATATGCTCGATTTTGTTGCTTTCTAGGTGCAAATCAGGGGAATACTATTTCAGTTTATGAGCCGGGGTGTTGTGGTTCACATTGGAAGGGCGTTGGACGAATGTTTGACATTGAATACACGACATAATTGGTACAAATGGTGGAGTTTATGCGGGTTTGTCTCAATTGGGTTGTAACCTAGCCCCTCAGATTTCAGAGAGGGTTCTAGTTTAAAGAGGACGAGGTCACAATTCTTCGTCTGTGCTATGAAAGATTACATGGCTTTTGTGATGTTTGCGGCATGATCACACATGACTCCGGAGCATGCTTGATTACAATTGGTGGCGGAGATTCTTCAATGGTGATTCTGATGCTAATGGTGATGATGAATATCAACCACCTCAGCCTCCAGGAATTCATATTGAGGAACTTCATGATGAGGCGATACCTAAGAATGGTTCAGTAACTATGTGTGAAAAGAGAGGCCTTTTTTGATCAAGTCCGAGTGGAATGCACATTGATGAAGCGGTTCAGAAATCAACTCAAGCTGCTGTAGAATCTTCTGAGACTCACGATATTACTATTGAGGATCCTATGGAGATATCAGAGTTTGCAGACGTGAGCTGTAAGAGGAAGCTTGATGCAAGGGACGACAACAACACAACTTCAAACATCCTAGTCCGCAAAAGTAAGGCTGACGAAGGTTCTTCTTCTACATCAGCCAACATCCAAAAGATTCAAGGTTTGGTGGAACCTAAACAACCCAAGGAGCCATGAATACAACTGTAGACATAACAGTTCGACGCCTTATCGAGATACAACACAAATATCTCTTGGACAGTCTACACCTAATGGAGACCAAGAAATATGATAACTATCTTCACCAACTTTGTTCTGATTTAGGTTTTCAATGTTGTTTCATGGTTCCTCCTCAAGGTCTAAGTGGTGGCTTAGCTCTCTTTTGGAGGAAACCTGTTTCTATTTCTGTTTATGATTTTTATTCCCAAAATTTGCTTTATTGTAATCTTGAATTAAATGGAATTTCTTTTAATTTGTCGGTAGTGTATGGCCTTCCAAATCTCTCACAAAGAAAGAATTCATAGGAAAGATTGGAGAGAATAGCGGTTAGTCAAAAATCACCATGGCTCCTAGTTGGTGATTACAATGAGAGACATAGAAATCATGAAAAACGGGGAGGCCCACGCCGACCTGAATCGAGTTTTAGAGACGTTCGACGAATGATGGCTACATGTGATTTTAGTGATCTCAAGTCAGTTGGGGATTTTGGTGATCTCAAGTTAGTACTCTCATGACGTCTGGTGTTGTTTAGATAAAGCTATGGCAAACAAGGAATGAATGGCTTTATACCCATCAGTTGAGATCGAATTTTTACCCTTTGGTGGATCGTACCATCGTCTCCTCCTAGTCCACTGGAGTAATACTATTAGTTCTATTTTGGGTCAATTTCGTTATGAAAAGCAAATTTTTGCTAAAGATAATTTTAAGGACTCTGTTCTTCGTGTCTGGAAGAGTAGAGGCGATGCTGCTTCCCTGAATTCTCGAATATCAGATTATAGGAAGTCTATATCACGATGGAAAAGGTCAGATAAAATAAATTCGGCCCAACAAATCGACTTACTAAAAGCTCAATTGGAGCGGGCCACAACAAATGATTTCTCCACCTCGAATATTGTTAATATCATAGAGGATCTCCAACACGTTAACAATGAGGAAGAACTATTTTGGCATCTAAAAAGCCGGAAGCAGTGGCTCACGGCTGGTGATTAAAAAAAAAAATATTTTCACGCCTCAGCTAAACAGAGAAGATCACGTAACAGGATTGTAGCTATAGAAACCAACGATGGATCAATAAAACTTGAAAATCAAGAGATTGGCCACTGAAATGGTGGAGTAATTTAAAGCATTGTTTCATAGTTCCAGACAACAAAACGGGAACTATGATCATGTGTTCAGAGGATGAAATTAGATTAATAAAGAGCTCACGAAGGAGATCACACTGGATGAAATTAAAATAGGATAGGAGAGGACAAAACCCCATGACCAGATGGGCTAACATGATGAGCTTTCTAACGCCAATTTTGGCCTGAGATGCAAGATGATGTCGTCCGATAAATACAGTCATTTTCAGTGCCGGTTTCACATCATCGGAGTCCAATCACACTAACATTTGTTTAATCCCAAAGTCCGATACACCGAAGCAAATGAGTGATTACCGAGCCATAGCTCTGTGTAATGTGTGATACAAAATCATCTCCAAAATTTTAGTCAACCGATTGAAGAATCACCTTTCAGGCATCATTAGTGAGGAACAAGCTGCGTTTATACCAGGCCGTGACATTATGGATAATGTTATAATTGCACAAGAGATGTTGCACTCCCTTAAATCAAGAAAACGTTGGGCGAAATCATATATGATTGTGAAGACAATATGTCAAAAGCATACGACAGATTGGAGTGGTCGTTTATAAGATGCTGCATATGGGATTTTATGACATTTGGATTTTTTGGGTCATGTCATGTGTAGAGACGATTTCATTTTTGGTACTTATAAACGGCTACCCTCACGACATCTTTTATCTAGAACGTGGAATTTGTCAAGAAGATCCGTTATCACCTAACTTATTTATTTTGTGCGGTGAGGCTCTTAGTCACCTTCTAACGGTAGCAGCCATAGAGGGGACATTAAGTGGAATGAAAATTAGTCGGAGAGGACAGATGGTGAATCATCTTCTGTTTGCTGATGATGCATTATTTTTCTGTCACACTAATCCATGCTCGTGTATCTTTATAATGGATATACTCCATCTATACGAACATGTATTAGGTCAGATGGTCAATTTGAATAAATCCGCAATTACATCTGGTTCAAAGGTTCAAGCACCTATGAGAACACGATTGCGACACCTTCTCAATATCCACAACAATGGTGGCTCTGACCGCTATTTAAGCTTGCCTGAACACATTGATCGTAAGAAAAAAGAAGTGTTTCGATATTTATGGAAAAGGTTCAACAAAGTACAAGGTTGGAAAGAACAATTTTTTTCGGATGCGGGCAAGGAAATTTTACTAAAAAGGATAGCAATAGCGCTTCCTATATACACTATGAATGTTTTCAAGTTACCGATAGACATCTATCAAGACATTAATCGGGTATTATCATGATTTTAGTGGACTAAGAATGTTGAACAAAAACCAATGAAGTGGGTTTCATGGAAGGGATTAAGCTATGTTAAAAAGGAAGGATGTATGGGTTTCATGGATATTGAGAAGTTTAATAGGGCTTTACTTGCAAAACAAGTATGGAGACTCATTTAGAGACCAACGAGTTTAGCTGCAATGGTTTTAAAAGGTCGGTACTTTCTGGAAACAAATATTATGGACGCACCGTTAGGTTCTCGATCGTCTTGCCTCTTGCGATCACTCTTAACGGGACGAGATTTGCTACAATGAGGACTTTATTGTTTGGTTGGTGATGGCAGTATGATTCGTACTTGGCCGGACCAGTGGCTACCAACAAACCCACCATGCGCTCTTGTTCGTCAAGCGAGGTCCACTTTACTGCTAATTCATGTATCTGACTTCGTACATCTTGTTTAAGGACATGTAATCAAGCTCTATTGAATGACAATATCAAACCAGCTGATGTTCAAGAGATACTAAAGATTACAATAAGTTCCCAAAGCCCATCTGGCCATGTAGGTTGGTTTTATAATCGGAATGGAGAATACTCGGTTAAATCCGGATATTGGTTAGCAACGCGGATGGAAAATATAACTGTGCGACCTTCGCGAGGTAATTCCAACCTTAAAACTCTTGTATAGCGATTGAAAACGGCACCAAAGCTTAAACATTTTCTATGCCGAATATTATCCAATGCTCTTGCAACTGGAATTAATTACAACAGATGCACAATACAGAAGGTGTTGCAATGTCGAGGAAACATTAGATCATTTATTCTTCACTTGTCCACATGCTAAAGCTATTTGACGAGGAATACAATTGCTATATTATCATTTGTTATTAGGTCCGTACGCTTTTGAAAATAAAATAAAAACGCTAGTGTCTGGCCATCAAAATCGTTTATCATCACCTCTACACCAGCATCTACCTTTGTGGACTTTATGGAAAATTTGGAAAAGTCGAAACAAATTGATATTTCAACGCCAAATGACCTCATGGAATGTTGACGTTCGTGATGCGCTTAATGGATTCAGGTTCACGACATAGATATAGAACAAACAACGACAACTTACACAGTATCAAGAAATTAAACCTTATCAATCTGGTCTTGACCACAACATGATTTCATCAAGTGCAACTACAATTGTAGGAATGGGTCGTCATATTCACTAGGTAGCGTTGTGCGTGATCAATATGGTACTTTTACAGAAGCTGGCCATTACCAAGTACAACTTTGCATTTCATCCTTTGAAGCAGAACTTCAAGCACTACTCATATATATATGCAACAAACATGGATCAATGGTTATCGGAAAGTCGATTTTGAAGGGGATAATCAGATTGTACAAATCGATTCATGGATGAGACTAACTTTGGCATGTTCAATTGGATAAGAGAAATTCATAATTGGCAAGGAAAGTTTGACATTGTTGAATTCAGGTGGGTTAAGCGCAATGGGGAAAAATGCAACAAATTATCTGGCACATTTACTATATTAATCAAGGATCTTTTGCCCCTTTTTGCCCCTTTCTCACGAGTTTAACCTTGCCTTTTTTCATAATGACATCATTTATCCTTGATTTTGTTCATGATATCCAGAATTCATTAATGGCAATTGAGTTTTTTAATATGTTTTACTTGGAAAGTTTTTGGATTATCTGAATTCTAATAGAATATTTTGCGTGATTAGACACATATATCCCTGTTTTCTTCGAGTATGACATATTTTTGCTCTCATCTTTGTTCGGAGAAACATGAATTCATTAATGGTGTTTATATCTTTTAACATTTTTTCCCGAATAATTAATGAATACCCGATTCTAATTGGATTTATCCAATTATACGATGGGTAATCCATCTCAAACTTAGATTCTAACAATTTTTTTTCCTTTTTTTTATCTAATGTAAAATTTACATATTTAAATCATGAAGTTGATAAGTAAAATTCACATATTTAGTATCTCAACTTCCAGATTTTGTTTATTAGATAGATTCAAATCTTATCATCTATATCGTATTTACAAAAATCGCATCGATTAAATCCTAATACTCGACCTATTTGTAGTCTATATATACTCCATTAGTCTTTAGTATCCAATATATCTCTTCTTTTCATTATTGGATATTTCTTACTCAAATTCGTAGAACAAAGAGAACCTCGATAGGATTTCTTACGATCCTGTTTCTGAGCTCAGGCCATTCATAAATCAATGGAGAGTTTGCATTAAAGTTCTCCATGCATGGAAACTTTGTGGTATCCACGTCGAGAATAATCTCGATATTATTCTAGCAGATGAATCGGTATGTTTTCTTTATCTTTAGCTTATATCTAGCTTCTTAGTTTTACTTCCCTAATTGTGAAAACTAAAATAATTATGCACTATCTTTTCAGGTATCTCTTATTCGTGCGACGATAAAAAAGGATTTGCTTCAAAAATTCTCTTCTCATGTCAAGGAAGGTAATTGGTTGGTCATAGAAAATTTTAATCTGTCCAAATCGGTAGGGAAGTACAAAGCTACCAATCATCCATTCAAGATGAACATTACTACCGCGATTATGATTATCAAAATTAGTTCTAAATCAGATGATATATATTTGTGTCTAGCTGATTTCATTGATATTGTTCAGGAACGTTTGAATTTGGACTATCTTATAGGTATATATTTTATTTTCTTTTGTTTACTCAATTCGAATATTATTTATTCTCTTTTTAATATTTTAGTTGGTTATATATTTGTTTGTTTTGTTTTAAGTTGTTGTTTTCAGATATCTTTGGACAAGTTGTTAATGTTGGTGACATGAGAACTCTTCATGTTAATAATAAACCTACGACTAATCTTCAATTTGAACTCAAGGATGCTAGGTATGGTTCATAGTATATAAGTTACTCTTTTTTTGTCAACTTAACTCAATTTCAAACAAACCGAGACCAAAGTATGGGTACATCATTTACATAAGCTTGATTCCTAGATAACCCTCTAACACTTCAGGGTAGGGAATCAACTTTGTGGTTAAGAGTACGAGGAATTAAAATAAGAGAACACAGACTGAAAAGCCTACTAAGACGAGAAAAATCTTCAAGGTAAGGAAGAAAAGCCGGCCAAGCAGACGGGTCTTCAATTATCTTAACTAATTCTAAACTATTTGAAGCCCATGAAGACAGGTCATAGCCCAAAGAAGCGCCTCAAACTCGGAGTGGAGAGGAGTTAGACTTTGACGTACACTCTGTGCTCCCATTTTCACCCCACCTTCCTCAAAAGGAAAACAATACCAGCCTAAGCCCGTAAAGAGGTCATTTTCTTTCTAGGAAGCGTCAACCATACATTTAAACCCTGTAATAACTGGATCAATTGCTAACGGTCTCGAGATCATCCTACCCTCCGGTTAAGTAATCGCATGTTCATTCCCCCAACTCGTACGATTACCTTTCTGAGATAAATCCCATGCATCAGCTTCTGACTCCGCTGCCAATACTAAGTTCCTAGTATCCGTATCCGTGTTCATGAAAATCTTCTCATTTCGTCCTTTCCATAAAAACCATTAAATTCATGGATAGCTCCTATAATCCTTATGTCGGGGAAGTCGCCAAATGAGATGATCAATGTTCGAAAAAATGGATGATCCCAGGAAAGAAGGTCCTGAGGGTATCTTTGATAAAGCCCATGCTTGAGTAGCCCGAGGGCATTCAAAAAGAACATGGTTGATTGTTTCTTCCTCCACCCCACATCGAGCACATTGAGTGTCACATGATATACCTCATTGTATTAATCGAGATTTGACTGCCATATGACCAGAAATTGCTTGCCAAATAAAATGTTTTATTTTTTGTGGCGCCTTCACTGTCCAAACTTGAGATTGAAGATCCTGGATATTCTGCCCAAATGAAATTGACCTATGTTGAGACAAATTACGTTCCGCCCAGTACCTGATTTTAACCGTATAAAAACATGTCTTTGTAAAATGCCAACCTAAACGATCCGCAATTGGTGTTCTGGGGATATGTATGCCGAGTATTAACTCAACATCTTGGATTAAAAAAATGGCGTACCAGAGTTTCATTCCATAAACGTGTATGGGAATCAATGAAGTATGATACTTGGAGGTCAGGATATATATTCGGACCCATCCTAATCGCCGGACGTGGACAATTTTCTGGGATCCATGGGTCAATCGAAACTTGGATAGTATCACCTCTACCCACTCTCTTGATCAAACATTTCATCACCAAAGCTCGAGCCGAGATAATACTCTGCCAACCATAAGAGGGCGAATATAATCACTTGACATCTAAAGGATTGGAGCCCATGAAACACCTTCCTTGTAAGATCCTTTCCAGTAAAGAAGTAGGTAATCCAAAAGTTGCCAAAGTAGTATATAAGTTACTTTGAGTTGTAATTTTCAATTTTTCTATCTAATAGATATTTAAGGTATGTAAATTTAGCGATACCTATGTATCGTGTGTATTGTGGGGAAAATTTGCTGAAGCATTGTATGATACCGTTTCACATTCTGATGGTAAGATGGTTACATGCATAATTCGATTTGCAAAAATTAGTATTTACAGAGGTATTAGTTTACTTCTTAGTTTATACTAAAAATATATTTATATAATTATTCAAATTATAATAACAATTTTATTTATAAATGTTTCAGAACAAGTCCAAGTATCGAGTGCTTATGATACATCTCAGATTTTTATAAATTTTCAGCTCCAAGTACTCCAAGAATTAATTAAAAGGTATCTACTATATTTTTAGTCTTAATTTGAATTCACTTTTTTTTCTCTTAAGTGCACACTAATTAATATTATTTTCAGTTTTTCCGGAGGTGGTGACACTATTGGTAACTCAATTGTGATATCTCTATCCAAACAAAAAAGTCACTAGATTCATTCGAATCTGTAAGTATCAAGGATATGCTTGAGATACGAGAGGTTAGTATTTTTGAGTTTTTTTTTTTTGACTAGGTAGCAAAATTCACATATTTAATATCTCAACTCGATAAGTATATACTATTTGTATATTAATTTAAAATTTGATTTGTAAAATACGTTGGACAGTGTAATATCATATGCAGCGTTTATGAGATATACACTGATTGGGCTTGGTATTACTTTAGTTGTCAAAACTGCAATAAAGTTGTATACGTTGTCCCTAAACAAGATGATGCATCAAAACCTAAATCTGATGACAAGAAATTTTTTTGGTGCGAGAGAAGCAAGGAAAAACAACTTACATAACTCGCATGTTGAAATATTTATTTATTAATTCATATTTTTTTTGTTTTAAATTTTTTGTTTAAATATATACATATACTTACTACATATTCTCTATTAGTATGTTTTGTTAACTTTTTATAAAATTGTAATTAATTGTTACTACAGTTTTCGTGTTGATTTTATCAGATACAAGTTGCACTTGTGTGTCATAGACAATATTGGTAAAACAAAGTATTTGTTGTGGGATAATGTTGCTATGGAGATACTAGAAATAAGTGCATCTCAGTTGGTGAACGGCTCTTGTGATGAGGTATTCTTATAATTTGAGAATAAATATGTGTTATATAGTTATAGTTATATTATTTATCTATTATATTAAATATGTAATTGTGTTTTGTTGTAGATTCAAGATCCAAAATATCTACCTGCTCCTATCATAGATTTGGTTGGAAAAACTTTCGAAATATTGGACAGTATTTATAAGGATAATTTCCAAAACGGTAATGATATCTTCACGGTATATAGCTTGAACATGATAGTTTATCATGGTGATAAAGATGAGTGCGCTTTGAGAGCTTGCGAGAATAGTGGTTCAATTGATATGGTATTAGTTCGGTTTGTTATATTATAATTGAAATAGTAAATTGTTACTACAATTCTTGATTTGTTTAGTTTTTCTATTATTTAGGATAGTCATAATACATGTTCTACTAGGCATGATTCCTCTCAAGCAACTGGTTTGGTTAGTTCTATTCCTTCGAAGCGTAGCGAAGATAGCATGTCTTCGGATTCAGACGATCAACCTACATCGAACAAGAAGCCTCGTGTTGAAATTTCGTAACGATGGAGTTGATGAAGAAGAATAGGATAAATGTTACATCAGTTCATGGAATTAATATTTTTCTATGTTCAATTAATGACAACGATACTTATTTTTTTCTATAATTTTAAGTTTTATTCTATTTTATTTTACTTGGTTTACATTAATGAGTCTTTTCTCATATTATTCAGCTCACTTTTTTTTTTCATCACCTCGATATTATTTGCTTTTTATTCAATGAAGTCAAATCATATATAAAAATAAATATTGAGTTTAGATGCATACAACATAAACGAAATCATGAGCAATAATTCGAAATCTGCGTTATATAAGCTATGTCTTTTTTTTTTTTCATATTTTTTGTATTTTGATCGGTTAGGGTTTGTGGAACCTAGATATACTAATTTTCTATATAAAAAACAGTTCTCAACTTTCTTTGGTCATATATTCAAACTAAAACAACAAAATGTAAATTTTCTAATGTTCTATGTTGACTATGAATCCTAGATACGTCAAATTTAAAGAATAATATTTTAACAACTACGCAGTTATATATTGAATTTTTTTTTTGTCAATTTAACTTCAATTACTGATAAGACGAGACCAATGTGTAGGTACATCATTTACAAAAGCAAAATTCCTAGCTAAACCTCGAACATTGCGGGCTAAGAAATCAGTCTTGTGGTTGAGTGCACGTGGAATAAGAGCTATGGAGCATTGTCGGAACGAGCTTCCAATCAACGAAAAATCATCCATGTAAGGGCTAAAAGCAGAAAATATTTGTATAGCAGAAGATGAGTTTTTTAATAAAAAATCAGAAAATTAGTTATAGATGTGTTAGATAAAACGGAAAAAAAATATTTATGATACGATAAATTTGTAAATAATCATTTATGATAATAAGATTTACAAATCTTTATGCGTATTTTTCTGTAATCACTTTATGATAAGTAGATTTTGGAAACTAACTACTGCGTTGTTATATATTGAATTTTGAATATAATAGTAGATAAGTTTCTAAATAAAATTAAAAAAATTGTTAAAGATGTGTTTGAAAAATATATATGATAACATAAATTTGTTAATAATCACTTATGATAATAATATTTACAAATCTATATGCGTATTTTTCTATAATCACTTTATGATAAGTAGATTTAGGAAACTAACTTCTACATAAGTTAAGGTTTGTATAATTCTAATTATTTATTCATTCGTTTATTGATTTGTGTTTAGTTATTTTTGAAGTTTTTTTCGAAGATGAGTAAGAGACCTCTGGTTCTAAATGTAGACATGTGTAAGCGAAAAACGGATATGAAAAAGTCAAGAATACATGTAGAACAACCAATTTTAACAGATGAATCAAACATATCTGGGCTTGGAAATTCTTCAGGCAAAAATGAGTCAATATGTTTTGTGTCTATGTCGAATGGAATTGTTATGAATTCACATAACGGATTGGAAAAACCTTCTAATAATTATATATTATATAATTATGATTCAAATACTTCTAGCTGTGACATTGATGAGTTACTTATACTCGAAGACTTTCAGCGAGTGTCTGGAAATTTCCCAAGGGTAGGATAAGCTGGAAACAAGGAATTTGGCTCTTATGAGGCACATATACTAGAAACACAAACAAAAATAAGTGGTAATATCTAGAACTTTTTATTATCATAATTTGGCATTTAGTTATATATATCGATTTCATATAAAATAAAAATATTCTATAATAAGTAGTATTTAACTAAATTTTTAATTTTTTTTGTAAAGTACATTGATGAAGGTAATCCCATACACACATGTCAGCATTATGGTGCTATTTTTTGGTATAACAAAAGGATCAAAAAGAATATAAAGTCTACAAAGAATCCTATTTGCTCTTTGTTGTCTACAAGGCCAGGTTGTATTGTTTTTACTTAAGGCTGTCCCAGAAATTCTAAGAAAGTTGGTTACCAGTGATGATGAGTTCTTCTGACATTTCAGAGATAATATCAGAGCGTACAACATGTTATGTTCATTCACTTCTCTTGGTGGAAATGTTGTCAAATCTTCTGCCAAAGGTTGTGGACCTCAGATGTTTAGTTACATGGGGAAAATTGTCACTTAATGGGTAGTTTGAAACCAGCTGACAGTGAGATTCCAAAATTTATGCAATTGTACATTGTTGATACTCAGAACGAGATTGATAACAGACTTCTTGCAATGAGGTATCCTTCTAACTAATATAAATTACTACAAATATTTATCATTTATTTATGTAATACATTATCAATTGATTTTTTAAGAGTACAATATTTATTTTTGATGACTTTACGATATATATTATAGTAAAGTCAAAATTTTTGTGTACAAATGAGAATTATAAGTGATCAAAAGAAGGATGGAAGGACATATGACACTCCTACAGCCTCTGAAATAGCAGCATTGATTCCTGGAGATTTTAGCATAGGCATGCCACCACGTGATATTGTTATTCAGGAAAAATCTGGTAGAATATATAGGATAAGTTGAGATACATCCTTCTTATCTCCCTCTCTAATATCCTATGCTTTTTTGAATGGTGAAGATGGCTTTAGGCCAGATATTGAGAAATGTGTTACTCGAAATGCTAATACAAAAAAAAGTCAAACAATAAGTATGAGGTACTGGTTTGCGTTCCAGGTTCAAGAAAGAAAAAATGAGTCGCAAGTTTTACTTCATTGCAGGAGATTATTTCAACAATTTTTATTAGATGGTTATACTATGATTGAGTCAATCATATTGAGTTATATAAAAATTAATCAGACGAGTTGAAGAAGTGATAATTTTGAATCTTCTAAAGAAGCAACTGCGCAAGGCAAACTCAATCTATATGATCAAGGTAAAAAGTTTTATCTGCCACCATCATTCATCGGAGGTCCTAGGTATATGATGCAAGTTTACTTAGACGCGATGATTGTATGTAAACATTATGGATTCCCTAATCTATTCATCACATTTACGTGTAATACACAGTGGTATGAGCTTCAAAGATTTTTTGAAGAACGTCGTTTGAATGTTGGAGACAGGCCGAAGATTATTTCCAGGATGTTCAAAATGAAACTTGATTCCCTCATGGATGATTTGACTAAGTGACACCTACTTGGGAAGACTGTATCGTGTAAGTCACCTCTATAAATAATTATATTATTTAGTTTTTAAAATTATTAAAATATAAGAGATCATATAATTGTTGCAGCCATGTATACTATAGAGTTACGGAAAAGTGGTCTTCCTCATGCTCACATATTAATATGGATGGATATTAAATGTAAGTTTCCAACGTCAGATGATATAGACCATAACATATCAGCTGAAATCCCTGATTGATTTGAAGATGAAGAATTATATGGTGTTGTGAAAGATATGATGATACATGGACCATGTGGAGCCTTGAATTGGAATTCACCATGTATGGTGGATGGTACATGCTCTAAGTTTTACCCTAAAAGTCATGTAGTAAACACAAAGGCGAGTGGTGTAACCAGTCTGGTGCTATCAAATATTTATTCAAATACATTACTAAAGGACAAGATTGAGTAGTTGTTGTTGAAAATCAATCAACTAATGATAGTGATTCTATTGATAAGAAGAATGAGATAAAAGATTTCTTTGATTACAGGTTAGTTTTGATTTTAATTTTGTTTTATCTTAATCCATATATATAGTACTACTACGTTCTTTTTGTTTGTTAAATTGTTAATGTATTGTCATTATTATTATTTGAATTTTATTTGTGCGTATGTTTTTCAGATGTGTATCTGCATGTGAAGCATCATGGAGAATGCTTAAATTCCCTATACATCATCGTTTTACTGCGGTTCAAAAGTTATCTTTCCACCTACCAGAAAAAAATTTTCTCTTCTTTAAAGAGGATGATCACGTTGACAATATATTTACTAGGAAAGATTTAGATAATTTTGTGTTTTTGGCTTGCATAAGACTAAATAAGGTCAATTCAGTTGCTAGAAATCGTACCCATGCAGAAATTCCTAATCATTTTATTTGGTGCACCAAAGATAAAGAATTTCGGCCGAGAAAGAAAGGATTCCAGCTTGTCAGAATTAATTATGTTCCAAAAAAGTTAGAAGAGGGTTACTACTTGAGAGTACTTCCTAATCATCAAAAAGGTCCAATCAGTTTTGAAGAAATCAGAGCCGTTGATGGAATTGAGTATGGTACTTATAAAAATGCATGCTATGCCTTGGGATTTTTGGAGGATGACAAGAAATACGTAGATGATATTGTGAGAACAAGTTCTTGGGCTTCAGGAAGTCATTTAAGACGACTTTTTGTTATAATGCTCATGTCCGATAGTCTGATTGAACCTGACAGAGTGTGAAATGATACATGACACTTACATTCTGAAGATATAGAAGGCATGAGGAGATCATATTTTAATAAGCCAAGTTCGTGTTAACTATTATTATTATTTAATTTTGTTCATGTACTGTTGTTAATCGTTATTACTATTGAACAATAATGATATATAATTGATTATATAGGTCTCCATCTAACCGATGAAGACAAAAAAACGTTTTGCTCTAGAAGACATTGAGAAAATTCTCAGAAGTAATGGAACATCTCTGTCAGCATTTTCTACAATACCCGATCCACTAAGTGAATATTTGCATAAAACAAATGTGTTGATAGTGGATGAAAAGAATTATGACCGTGAATCTCTCAAAGATCATAATTCTACCTAGATATATATGATGACTCATGACAAAAAATTATTTATGATGAGATAACTGGATCGGTATTCAATGATAAAGGAGGAGTTTATTTTGTATATGGTTTTGGTGGGATGGGTAAAATTTTTTTGTGGAAAACACTTTCTACTGGAATTAGGTCTAAGGGGTTAATAGTGCTTAATGTTGCATCAAGTGGCATTGCTTCCCTTTTATTAGAAGGCGGACGTACAGCTCATTCGAGGTTTGGAATTCCGATACATGCTGATGAGTTTACAACATGTTCAATGAATCCATGTCAATATATCAAACTAATTCATTAGATAGATGATTTAATTTGATAAACAACTTTACTTTCTTTATATAAAAATCTATAAATAAATCTACATATATTGAACAAAATATAAAGTAGATTTGGACATAATTTCTTATGATTTTAGGTTCAAATGTCGCGAATTTGGTCATAGAAGTATTGTTAATTATATGAGATAAAGCACCTATGTTGAGTAGAAACTGCTTTGAATCATTAGACAGAAGCTTAAGAGATATTATTAAAAACAAAGGAAGTAAGCCTTTTGGTGGAAAAGAAGTTGTATTCGGAGGTGATTTCCGGCATGTATTGCCCGTAATACAAAATGCTAGAAGGGCATAAATTGTTATGGCATCTCTTAATTCATCTTATCTATGAGAGTCTTACAAAGTCATGAAACTTACCAAATATGCGTCTTCTTTCTAATGATATATCTGTGGAAGAAACTTCCGATATTAAAGAGTTCTCCAATTGGATATTGGATATTGGAGATGGCAAAATGAATGAACCGAATGATGGTGAGGTGTTGGTAGATATTCTTGGGGATTTTTTAATTATCGATGTTCATGATCCTGTTGAAGCAATCACCAGAGAGATATATGGAGATTCTTTTTGCTTATAATAGAATTTTAATCCTACTTTTTTCCACGGAAGAGTAATCCTATGTCCAACTAATGAAGATGTTCATTTGATCAACGAGAATATGCTAAATAAATTGAACAGTTAGTTATTTTTGCATCTTATTTGTATTTTTATTCATTATTTTGTCGTCAATTCGTTTCTAACTTTTTTTTTCTTTTCTTTTTGCTTGCAAATGTTTGAAAACATATATAGCTGAAGAAAGAGTTTATCTTAGTTTAGATAGCATTGATCCGTTTGACACAAATTCTACAAATAATCCGGTTTTGACTGAAGATTTTCTCAATAACATAAAAGTCGGTGGATTGCCTAACCATGATTTACGTCTGAAGATAGGTTGCCCATTCATGTTACTCAGAAATATAGATCCTACATGTGGTCTAATGAATGGAACAAGGTTGCAGATTACCCAATTGCTCGAATTTGTTGTCGAAGCTAGAATAATCACTGGTGATTGGGTTGGGTCTATTGTGCTGATTCCAAGACTATTGGTTACACCATCTGATGCAAAATTACCTTTCAGAATGTGTATGAGACAATTACCATTATCAGTCGCTTTTGAAATGACCATTAACAAGAATCAAGGGCAATCTTTGTCAAAAGTTGGTTTATTTTTACCTCGGCCATGTTTTTCACATGGACAACTCTATATTAATGTCTCTAGAGTTACATCTAAATCAGGTTTGAAAGTTTTAATAGTCGATAAAGATGGAAAACCACAAAGTCAAACAATGAATGTGATTTTCAAAGAAGTATTTCAGAATCTAAAGTGATTATAGTTAAAAGTGGGGATTTTTGAAACAACGACTAATTGTTCATTCAATTACTAGATGCATTTTGATCGTTTGTATTTATATTTTTTAAATACACATTTTAATGATGCATTTCTAAAAATACCATCATTGAATAATTTGTTTATTTATTAGTTGTCTCTTCTTCATTTTTTACACTCAAACCATTTGTTAGTTGAATGTGCTTTATGACTTTTAGCCCATTATACTCAAAGTTTTGAGTTCAATCCGTATAAGATTGAGAGGTTGAATAGAATTGTTTGTTTCATAAATTTGAAATGCTAAACCCCAAAAAGAACTTTGAAAATTGTAGCTAAATCTTCACTTTTTACATCATTTCGATATTGAAAGTCTGACATAAAATTATCTGTTTTACTTTAAGAGGAGAAGACTACTTTTTTTTTGTTATTCCATAACTTTATCTTTCATTCTCCAAATACCAAATCCTACATCGTAAATCACATTCTCAGGTGAATTCATTTTTTATAATTATCGATCTTCCACTTCGGGACGGTGCTATGATGGTAAGCAATCATTTTTTTTGTTAGGTAGTGATTGTTGCTCTGTTGTACTATGCAAACAATAAAGGTCTAAAATCTCTTGGTGTATGTTCACAGAAAATTTTGGAAGATTTTGTAAGATTCGGACCACAACTAAATAACTTGGTAACTCTTGAAACTATAGCTGGGTACACCATTTCTGTCGAGGTGATTCGGGTATGTGATGATGTTTGCTTTGGACATGGTTTTAGTGAGTTTGTTAGATTTCATTCCATAGCTGCAAGATACGCACTTCTTTTTGAGTACAAAGGAAATTCGTGTTTTAATGTTGTGATATTTGATCCCAACTTCTCCAAGATTAGTTATTCCCTGCAACCTGATGAATCTGCGTTATACTCATCTTAATCTAGCCCTCTCATTAATTTTCAGTTTATCGTTGTAATATGTAATTGTACCTCTTAATTATCGATGCACTGTGGTTTACTTATTATTGCCTTAGTCTTTTAATCACTTTTTTCGGCTATATGCCAAATATTTAAAGACTTATGATTTGCCTTCACTTTTTTTATCTAATTATAATATTAGTCAAAACCTATATTATGCTTATTCGAATGACTAAATAAAACAGATATCAAAACCACAAATTTGTAGTTTGCATTAAATATTTAATAGATGGTTTGTAAAAATGATTTATTTATTATTTAGAATAAATGGTTGTTATATAAAACATAATTTATGTATATGTTTAATTTATAAAATATTGTAGGCTGAATTTTTGTTTGTTAAGGCCCAACCTATAATATAAAATTTAAATTGCTATGAGCTTTGTCTTTAGATTAAAATTTTTGGTCATAGCCCAAATGTTGTAGATAAGTAAATTTTAATCTTAATAATTTTTGAAAAATCTGATTTATTAATTATCGTTAGTGTTTAAAAGATAAATTAATTCGTTTGCTATTCAGTAATTCAATCTACTCTTAATTTATAGAAAATAATATATTTTATTATTTATGCATATGAGTTTGACGGTCTCATTGTCCCTAAATATACAGATTTATAATGTAAACCACATGTAAACTATAGAATAAAAAGGGATGGATCAAATATATTTATGAAAGAATTACTCAACTAGTCTCAATTAATACCTAAATGACTTATATAGTCTCCTCCAAGCATAGAAAAAAAAAAACGTGTGAAATGACCAAAAAAAAGAAGGCCTTTCATCTTATTTACTCTAGAATGCCATTGAAAAAAAAAAAAAAACAAACAATCTCCAAACAACGTCTCACTTTCTCCACT
>OVAX01000300.1:0-93137 GCA_900406405.1 Lepidium africanum | reverse complement strand
TCGCCAAAAACAAAGAAGGTGCGAACAAACTAAAGAGAGAAACCAAAGAGTTAGAGATGGATCAAGTCTTGTCTCAGTCTTTCATGGGAAATTGGATGACGCATACTATGAGTATCTCGGATCTTAATAATTTAGGTTACAAGATTGATCAGAATTTTCAAATTGTTATGCGCAATATCCAGATTCAGCATGAATCTGGTATGGAGATGGGTGAATCTTCCAATGCTGCTGCTCCTGCTTCTGAAGGGATTGCATCTACAATTGCTCCAATAGCTCCAAATCATGAGGTAGGTGGTTCTTCCTCTTCGTCTGCAGCTTTTTATCGCCCTAGTCAACAACAGCCAGAGTTTCAGTATCCTCCATTGGCTCTACATGTTGGACAACCTCAGAACTTGAATCTGACTCTGCATCATAACCTAAACCAAAACGAATGGCTTATGGATTATATCATGAACCATCCTGCGCAACTAAGTAATGCAGCTGAGCAAGCACAACCTCATCAACCAACCACTGGTGATTCCACCGTTTCTGCTGCTCCAAGCCCAAGCAATGACGTTCCTGCAAAAAATCCAAACCCTACCAATAATATCTAGTTCCGTTAGGGTTTCAAGAGTTTCAAGTTTTGTTATGTTATGATTATGGCTTTTAATGTTGGATTTGGCCACTCCTTTTAGATTTATGTTATTTGGATGCTTGATTTATGTCGTTTTTAAAATAATGCGATCTTTCTTCAATCTTATGTTCAAAGAACTTTCGCGTTAAATTTATAAATGGATAATTATCCGTGTCACGCATACACAAAAAAATAAACTATTTTAAATATTATATACATTTTCTGCTATGTATTTGCTCCGACCTGCTTTTAATTTTTTTTATGTCTGATTTGTGTTGTTTTCCAAATAATTGCAATATTTTATTTGAATTTTTCTTCAATGTTATGTTTAAAGTATTTTCGCACGAAAATTTTATTGGATAAGTATCCGTGTCACGTGTCACACGCATACAAAAAATTAAACTATTTTAAATATTATATACATTTAATGTTGGATTTGGCCACTTCTCTTTTAAATTTATGTTACTTGAATGCTTGATTTATGTCATTTTTCAAATTAATGCAATATTTTATTTAAATCTTTCTACAATCTTATATTTATAGTGTCCTAACAGAATAATGATTCGTGTTATTCACGCATTCAAATATTATATACATTTTATGTTATAGATTTGGCTACTCTTATCTACTTTTATTAATATTTTATTTGAACGTCTAATGTTAGGTTTGTCTCTCATTTAATTTTGTGGACCGAATTCAGTTCGGATCCATTAAGCCATCGATGGACTCATGGACCAGATTGGGCCATTTTGTTCTGAGCCTCTCACTATGGTTTTAGGCTTTAAGGCCCATTTATGTTTCTGTTATTTCTGTTAAGTGAACCTAGACATGTATAAGTCTGGGTTCATCTTCAACCTTGAGACTTCGATCTTCATCTTGTAACTTGTAATGAAAAATAGAGAGATGATTAGTGAATTCCGGATTCATATCCGAAGAGAGATGTACCTCTTTTGAGGGAACTCTATAACTTGTGTGTCTCATTTTCTATCTTTGTTTTGTTCATGATATTCTTCAAATCCGTTTGAGAGATTGTGAGTTTGAACGAGTTAAATCCAATTCCGCAATCACCATCCTTGTGTCTTCAATGTGTAATCTCTGATTTAGCTTATCTACATCAACAAGTGGTATCAGAGCTCAGATATAAGACGATCAAGATAAATAAGAAAGATTCGAAAGCGGGAAGGTAGTGGTAAGAAAGAAGACTTACTGTTACATGTGAAGAAATCGTCTCTATCTTGAGACAAGTCTCAACAGCATCTCGATCAATCAGGAGGATCTCACCCAATTTATTCACCGGAAATTCAAAACAACAGCCAAGGAAATTGATTAGCATATCGAATTCAGATACAATCAAGGAATTTGAGTTCTAATCTCTTATCTCTTCATCAAGAAAGTTCAATCTCATAAACTTTCAAGTCTATCCAAGGAGTCAGGATAGTTCTGTTATCGGATCCTCAGTTGTTATAGAAACTACTCAATCTTGGTCAATTATTTTGCTGGTAGTTGATCAATCTATTATTAACAAGCTATGGAGCCAACACATGGAAAGTTTGAGGTGGAGAAGTTTAATGGAAGAGGAGTTTTTGGGTTGTGGAAGTATCGGGTGATGGGTCAGTTTGAAATTTTGGGTTAATTGGATGTTCTTGAAGAATAGCATAAAGAAGAACCAGATGAGGAAGGAACGACTGAGAAGGGTAAAGAGAGTAAGGGTGAGAAACTTGCAAAGGACTTGAGTTAGGCAAAGAGGGGAAAAAGAGCTAGGAGTTTGCTCGGACAATGCTTAACAGATACAGTTCTAAGGAAGATTATGCATGAACCTACAACATATGATCAGTGGAAAGCTTTAGAAAGGGATTATCAGACAAAGACTAAGGCAAACAGAATCTATCTCAAGAAACAGTTTTCGTGTTTTAAGATGGATGAAGATAAAACAATTGAAGAGAATCTTGACAAGTTCCTAAAGCTGGTCAATGATCTTGCAAGTCTGAAAGTCACCATTCAAAATGAAGATCAAGCCATAGGTCTACTCAATAATTTGCCGCCATTGTTTGATCCTTTAGTTCACACCCTTCAGTTTGGAAATGCCAAAGATTCACTGACAATGAATGATGTTATTACAGGAGCATATGGGATGGAATTAAATTTCATGGAGAAGGGTCTGTTGTATAAGAAGAAGGGAAATGCAGAAGGTTTAATGTTGAATCTAGAAGAAGATCAGAAAACAGAGGAAGCGGTAAAGGCAAAGGAAAGGGAAGGTCTAAGAGTATAGGCAGATCAAAATCAAGACCTAAAAAAAAGCAATGCTAGAGGTTGCTGGGTGTGTGGAAATAAAAACCACTAGAAGAAAGACTGTCCACAAATAAGTCAATACAAGAACCAAAACAAAGGTCAAAATTCTGCAAATGTTGCTGTTGTTTTACCCGAATCTTTAGCTTTTGCAGTAAGCCTTATAGCCATAGAAGATAAGTGGGTGTTAGACTCAGGATGTACATTTCACATAACACCAAAGAGGGTATATCTCACAGACTTCAAAGATTTAGAAGGAAAACGTGTGCTAATGGCAAATGATGCTTCTTGTGAAGTGAAAGGTATAGACAAGCTGACTATTGAGAACACTGATGGCACTGTGATCACTCTCAGAGATGTCAGGTATGTACCAGACATGAGCAGGAACTTGATTTCTTATGGACAACTAGAAGAGTCAGGATGTCACTATGAAGGAAAAGATTTCAGAATAATTTTCTATAAAGGAAAGGAGAAGGTTCTTATAGGAAAGTATTTAAACAAGCTGAAGCGAATGTAGCAAAGACTAGTATTGATATTACAAGAAGGTGGCATCGCAGCTTAGCTCACATGGGAAAGAGATCTATGGAAACATTGGCTAATAAAGGTTGTCTAAAGAAAGAAGATGTTAAGGATCTCAGTTTCTGTGAAGCTTGTGCTTTAGGGAAATCACATAAACACAGTTTTCCTAAGAAAGCTAAACACGAGTCGAAATGTATTTTAGAATACATTCATTCAGATTTGTGGGGGTCACAAAATTCTACACCTAGTATGTCAGGAGCTCAATACTTCATTAGCTTCATTGATGACTATTCAAAGAAAGCTTGGATCTATTTTCTAAAGAGGAAGAGTGATGCATTTTAGACATTTCAGATTGGAAAACTCTGGTGGAGAATCAAACAGGATAGAAGATAAAATGTCTAAGAACTGATAACGGACTAGAGTTTTGCAATGCACAATTTGATGATCTCTGTAGAACTTAGGCATCAAAAGACACAAGACAGTGCCTTACACACCACAACAGAATGGTGTATCTGAGAGAATGAATAGGAAAATCATGGAGAAAGTGAGAAGCATGCTTGCAGAAACTGGTTTAGGTGGAGAATTTTGGGTAGAAGCAGCAAGTACAGTTGTGTATATCATAAACAGGTCGCCATCAGCTTCTATTAATTTTGAAATTCCAGAGGAACTATGGTCAAACACTAAACCATCTTATCAGCATCTAAGGAGTTTTGGTTGTGTAGCTTATGTGCATACTATTCAGGACAAAATAAATCCTAGAGCTCTAAAAGGAATCTTCTTGGGTTATGGTCAATTAACAAAGGACTAGAAGAAAGGAGAGTGGTCATAAGCAGAGATGTAGTATTCAACGAGGATGTTTTGTTTAAAGACTCAGAGAAAGAAGAGGATACAGAATCAGAAGTTCAAAGGGTTAAGAAAGCATCAGGAAAGCGTGTTACATTCAAAGAAAATCTAGAAGAAATGCTAGATGAAGGCTCTAAACAGAAGGTTTATTTTGAGTCAGAAAGAGATATTAGATCACGTGGAGTAAATGAGAGTTCTATTCATGAGACTGTGGATGATACAGAAAGTCAGAGTGAGGGTGAAGTTGTTTCAGATACAAAGAGATCAGAGACTATAGGAGAATACCTAAGCACAGACTTATCTAGAGAAGATGAACACACAGTTCAAAGCACAGATTTCAGTGATTATCTCTTGGCGAGGGATAGACAGAGGAGAGAAGTGAACCACCATCTAGATTTGAAGAAGCAGATCAAGTTTCCTATGCACTAGCTAGTTCAGAGATCATTAAGATAGATGAACCTAAGGATTACAAAGAAGCAATGACTAGGAAGAATAAGAAGAAATGGCGTGGAGCTTCTAATGAAGAAATGGATTCTCTTATTCGAAACCATACTTGGGAATTGGTTGATAGACCTAGTGATCAGAAGGTGATAGGGTGTAAATGGATATTCAAGCTTAAACGTGGAATCCCAGGTGTTGAAAAACCAAGGTATAAGGGTCGTCTCGTGGCAAAAGGTTATGCTCAGGTGGAGGGGATTGACTATAATGAGGTTTTCACCCCAGTGCTTAAACATGTCTCAATTAGACTATTGTTATCAATAGTCACTAATTGGGACATGGAGTTAGAACAGCTTGATGTTAAAACAACTTTTTTACACGGAGTTCTACAGGAAACTATCTACATGCAACAACCAGAAGAATATGTGGTTAAAGGAAAAGAAGATAAAGTCTACCTTCTAAAGAAATCACTATATGGTCTTAAATAGTCACCAAGAGAATGGAATCAAAGATTCAATGATTTCATGAGTAAACAACAATTCCAAAAAAGTAAGTATGATCCATGCGTGTACATCAAGGGTGATTCAATTCAGAACATTATCTATCTACTTCTATATGTAGATGATATGTTAATTGCATCAACAAGCAAAGCACAAATCACAAAGTTGAAGCAACTACTGAATAATGAATTCGAGATGAAGGATTTATGTGCAGTAAGGAAAATACTAGGCATGTATATTCACAGAGACAGAACAAAAGGTACTTTGATTCTATCACAATCAAACTATATAGATCAAGTGCTTAACAGTTAGCACACCATTAGGGTCTCATTTCAAGCTTCAGAGTGTAAATGATGAGAATGAGATCACAGAAAGACAAGGAATGGACGACATACCTTACACAAGTGTTGTTGGCAGTCTGATGTATGCTATGGTTGGATCAAGATCGGATCTTGCATACTCCATTGGCTTGGTCAACAAATTCATGTCAAAACCAGGAAAAAGTCATTGGTTAGCAGTTAATTGGATAATGAAATACTTAAAGGGAGCTACACCAGTGAATTTAACATTCAAGAAAGGCACAGACTTTAAGATCAGAGACTACTGTGATGCAGATTATGCAGCAGATTTAGACAGAAGGAGATCAATTTCAGGACATGTTTTCAAAGTTGGAAACAATACAATCAATTGGAGATCTCGTTTACAGAAAGTGGTGGCATTATCAACAACAGAGTCAGAATATATTTCATTATTAGAAGCAAGCAGAGAAGCAGTTTGGATTCAAGGCATTTGTACAAAAATGAAAGTATCTAAAGGTGATATGCTCAGATTTTACCCTAAATCAACTACTGCAAGTGCACAGCAAAGAAGTAGTAGTGCTCAAGGATCGTATCCACGAAGAATCAAGTTTGCACTTTCAATATCCTATCCTATCTCAAGTTACACCAAATCATATTCAATAGAGAAAATCTAACAACTTAAATTGCTTGTAATCAATAATAAAAGCATCAGGATCGGGTATTCATCAGGAAAAAGGTATCAAATCAGGGAAACTATACAGGTAATTACCGCTCTATTCTCGACTTGAACATAAAGGTTTGATAAGCCTACTGTCATAGCACTTATCACTCAATTAAGCAACCTAGAAAATTCTAACTTTCGTTGGTCCTAGCAAAGCAATTTGGCACTACTGAGAAGGTTCAATTATCCATAATTCACTCTAACTATCAACTGTCGTTGGTTAGAATCAATTGTTCATCCAAACTAGTTCTGGTTCTTAACAAAATTTTGGAAAGCTAACAACCTAGATTCATAAACTAGTTGATCAGGCTAATCTAAGCTTTAAACAAGAGTTTAGATGGAGAATTCCTAACAATCATCCTATTTGCTCCCTAATTATTGATTCCTAAATCCCTAGAATCCCTAAATCTGACAAGAAATCTATCAGTCATCAAAGAAATAGAAACATAAATCATCATAGAAGAAAACATGAATTGTAATAGAAATAAATAAAAGGGTTCATNCATGAATTGTAATAGAAATAAATAAAAGGGTTCATAAATTCTTCTCAAAAGTGTGGAGGAATTCTTCTCCCTGCTTACAAAAGCTAGAACTGCTGTAACTATCTCTCTCAAGTCTGCTCTCTCTCAAAAATGAAAATAAAAAGGGTATTTATATGTAGGTATAAAATAGGATATTTAGGTTACAACTCATGGCTACATTGATCGATCGATCAAGGGGTTGATCGATCGATCACGGGTAAATGGTCGATCTCTCAAACAACTTAGTCGATCACGAGGTAAAGCACAGCTTCTAGCGTAAGTGTGATCGATCAATCTTGGAGGTCTGAGGTCGATCACCAAGTCGAGCGCAGCTATGATTGAAGAGAATGATCGCTCGATCACGGTGCTGATCGATCAATCGTCATTCTTCTGATGAAAATCCAGAAAATGCTCCAAATCCCTGAACGTAACATCATCAGTGTAATCCTAATTCTTCTCGTTTTCCATCTGAAAAGACTCTAAAATGCAATCAAAGACTATAAAAACAACCGAATAAATGAGCTCAAAACCGGTAAAAATTGAGGTATATCAAAAGGTCCAGTTGAAATCTTTTGCGATTCACAGAGTTCTATCTAACTTGCTAAAATTTGAATGTGTGGAGAAAGAACTAAACATATCTAGGTCAAATACAATTACATCAGAGAAGTCATCAAAGAAGGACAAGTAATTGTAACGAAGATTCACACGAAAGTAAATCCGGCGGATATATTTGCGAAGGTTTTACCTGGTGAGAAATTTAGAGGTTGCTTGCAATCTATGAACATGGTTGAAACTTGAGGATAATCTCCTCTCGAGACTTTGCAGGTTGGCTTGGGTAGTGAAGTCTCGTTGTCTGCTGAAGACCTTCAAGCTTTAGTAGAGGTAAAACCCCCAAGGTATTTGAACCATCGGTTCAAACAAGATCTTTGCATGTGTCTTTCGATATGCAAAGATCCCAAATCTGTTGAAGTTTAACCTGTTTCAACAAAGAAGGAAGCAAAGAAAGACGGTCAGATCAGGTTTTGATTCGAATCGTCAAGAAAAAATCAGAAAGGTGTTCATGTTTGACTCGGAATAACTTAGGTAAATGAGTGAGTCAAAGGGAACTGTGGTCACTTATAGAGTTTTGTAGCTGACGGGAGTTGAAACCGGAGCTTGTTGTTGATTACAACCTAAATCAACAAGAACAAGTATGAAAACATATTAGTTTTTCATCCGTTTCAAAGGAAAGTTTAAAAAGACTGTTCTTATTCTCAAACTCTTTTGAGTCAGAAAAAGGAAAAAAGGTGCAGATTTTCTTACCGGAGAAGAGATGTTGACTGGAAGTGAGAACTTGGTTCAGTTTTTCCATCGGAAAAGATCTCAGGTAAAGATTTACGGAAGAAGAAGGAGGAGACAGAGAGTTGAGGTGGCTAGAGTTTGTATTAAGACAGAATGACCGACAAAGGTGGAGAAGTGTTAGGTTTGTCTCTCATTTAATTTTGTGGGCCGAATTCAGTTCGGATCTCATGGACCGGATTGGTATTTTGTTCTGAGCCTCTCACTATGGTTTCAGACTTTAAGGCCCATTTATGTTTCTGTTATTTCTGTTAAGTGAACCCAGACATGTATAAGTCTGGGTTCATCTTCAACCTTGAGACTTCGATCTTTATCTTGTAACCTGTAACGAAAAATAGAGAGATGATTAGTGGATTCCGGATTCATATCCGAAGAGAGATGTACATCTTTTGAGGGAACTCTATAACTCGTGTGTCTCGTTTTTTACCTTTGTTTTGTTCATACCATTCTTCAAATCTGTTTGAAAGATTGTGAGTTTGAGCGAGTTAAATCCAATTCCGCAATCACCATCCTTGTGTCTTCAATGTGTAATCTCGAATTTAGCTTATCTACATCAACATCTGATTTGTGTTGTTTTCCAAATAATGGCAATATTTTATTCGAATCCTTTTTTAATCTTATATTCAAAAAATTTCCGCATCAAATTTATAATTAAATGATTATCAGTGGCATGCGCCAAATTCAAACTAACTGACTGTCTATTTTACGCAACAAATTTATAACTAGAGGGTTATTTAAAATTGTGATTGGCAATCATTTTTATATCACATAACATAAGGTTTATGTACTAACTAAAAGATAAATTTATCTGTACAATAATTCGAAGGCTGAAACGAACCAAACACCTTATCACAAACTAAAAAATTTATGTTTTGTATACAAAAAGTAATTGCATCATATTTTTAGTTTTTTTCGCAAAATCGTATCTAATAAACACTTTATTAACAAACTGTAAATACTTACAAAAAAATAATTTTATCATACCAACCAATTTCACCAAAACAAAACAATTACAACTAGTCAGACATGCATGTACAATGTATCTACCTATATGGATACATACTTAGAAAAGAAAAAAATCGTAAAATACTTTTATTTTTCTACCTAATTTTTGGTTTTTAGTTTTTGGTTTTTACCTTTTAGTTTTTGGTTTTTAGTTTTTGGTTTATAAATTTTGGTTTTTGCAGTAAATTTAGCTTTTCAAAATCATGAATGGCAATATTTTTAGCTTTCGGTTTTTCAGATTTTTTTTATTAAAGTTTTTTCCCAAATAATTAAAAATAAGATTTGTCTAATATCTTATAAATAACATTAAAATATAAAAATTTATTTTAAAAAAAAATTACTTCATAAACTATTATTATTGTCGGGAATCCCAAAATATTAAAAATATAAAATCTATGCATATAAAATTATATACACAAATATAATGTTCTCCCTGCCAATTATAATCATAAGTCTAACAATATACCTCTTATAATATTCATAAGTCATTATACAAATTATATATAATCAATCGTGTGTAAAGTTATTTGTGTGAAATTGAATACAAATAATAATTTATTTATTGTGTGGTTGGTATGAAGAAGAAGTTAGTGTATTTAATAATTAAGAAAACTAAAAGAAAAATAATTTTTATAGAATTTTAGCCAAACAGTAATAGAATAATTAAAAAGAATTCTACTTTGTTAAAACAAAAAAAATCTCGAGAATCTACACCAAAAACTACTAAATTTTGATTTTTGGTTTTGGTGTTGAATTAGTTAAAATACCCTAAAAACTAGTTTTTGAAAAACTATTTTTGCAAAATCATGAATACAGAAAAATTAGTTTTTCCAAAAATAAAAACTAAAAACCACTTCAAAAACTAGTGCCGGTCAAGACCATAATATTTCGACAGATTGTTTACTAAATCAAGTTACTTATTCCACCAACACAAATACATCTGTTGCCACAACATAATTACGTGTAATATTTATCAATTGGAAAATACCAGAATCTTTCTTTGAAAATACAAAACTATGTCGTACGTAATCCAAATTTTTCCGGTATAGTATCTCTACTATGCTTTAGTTTGTGGTTAATTTACAAATCAATACGGCTAATCAAAGAAATATATCAAAAGGGAATATTTGACCTATTTACAAAACCAAATCTTAGAGATTATGACAAAAATATTCACATATGTGATGACCAAACATTTTACCAAGCCTAAATAACTTACCGTTATTGCATTAAACAGCACTAATATACATCCACTAAATTTTTAAAATATTCACAGTTCAAAGAGATAAATTTTTGTACCCCTTCATCAACTATATAAACAGCACTAATACATCCACTAAATCATCACAAAACACACAAAAACACATTCAAAAAAGATCAATTACTAGAAAAAAAAAAGTGAAACTTGCTTTCATCTCCAATGATCATAGAGAAAACCAACTTTCAACAAAAGAAAGAGAGGATTGATCGATCAAAAAAAGTGACCGAGCTCACAACTCTCTGCGATGTCAATGCATGTGCGATCATCTACAATCCGTATGATGAAAATCTTAAGGAGTGGCCATCAATTGAAGGTGCAAGGAGTATTTGAAGAATTCAAAGCCTTACCAGAGATTGACCAGAAAAAGAAAATGGTATTGTTTTTTTCGTTGTTGTTTTTTATGTTATCCATTTTCTTATAAATTTGCCTTTTAATATAGGATTTGGCCACTCCTGTTTAGATTTATGTTATTGAAATGTTTGATCTATCTTGTTTTCAAATTAATGCAATATTTTATTTGTATTTTTCTTCCATCTTGTACTTAAAAGAGTTTTCACGCCAAATCCATAACTAGATGATTATTTATGTGAGTGTGACGTGCCAAATTTATAATAGGATGATTAACCGTGTCACGCATGCAGAAAAGTAAAATTTTTAGATATTTATATACATTTAATGTAAAAGATTTGGCTATTTGACTTGTTTTGAATTTATGTTATTTGAATATTTGATATTATTTTTTTTCCAAATGAATGCAATAGTTTATTAAATCTTTCTTCAATCTTATATTTAAAACTTTTCCACGCCAAATTTATAACTAACTAATTATTTGTATCATGTGTCAATTTTTTTTGTTAATATTGGGTCACAACTGGCTAACCTATTAACCAAGTTTTTACAAAATGTAGGCGGTGAGACTCGATTTTTGGATGTGCAAGTACGCCTACCATTTAATAGACTTACTATATGCTACAGAACTAAAGGCCACTTTTGCATGTCAAATTTATAATTAGATAGTTATTCATATCACTCACCAAATTTATAGCTAAATAGTTATCTATATCACGCTCCAAATTTATAACAAGATGATTATCCATGCGCATAGAACTAAACATCTGTTTTCAAGAAGTAATAGCATCATTTTTTCGCAAAATCTTATCTGATTAACACTTGACAAGATGTAAATAACAAAAATAAATCATACCAAAAAAATAAAATAATTGAGAAGATGCAATGTATGACAGATTTTTTCTAAAATTAGTTTTCTAATCCTATTCGCTAATTCCTCCAAGAAAAGTAAATTATTTGCATTAGCTAATATTCAAATTCAAGTAATGAATATCTGTATTTTTGATATACACATTAATGTTTATGCTTATTTTTAGACAAAAATTCACCAAAATTAATTATAAAAATAAATGAAAAAAATTTACTTCCATTTCAAATTATACATTAATTTCTAGTATACAGTTAATCCTCTTTAAATTAAAACAGGTTAAACTAATAAAATTCTCGGATCCCAAATTAAATTTAAAATTTAATTAGTATATCCATAAATTATAATATCACTACAAATTAATAAAATTTGCAATCCCAATGTTAATAAGATACGTTATTAATTTACAGTGGTTGCCTAGAAGATAAAATATCGAGTTATATAAGTGAATACTACAATCATAGCGATGGAAATCTACTCGTAGACTCTTTGTTATTTGTGATGTTAAATCTTACCGTTTGAACAAAAAATGTCACCAAGACCTTATTGTTATTTAATGGTTATATACTACATGACATAAATCAATGTTTAGTAAAAGAATTAATTAAGAATTTTCACAAAACTGAAAATAATTGTTCTAATTAATTTGCCAGTTATTTGACAGTTCATCATTTGTAACCATTCATTTACTATTTAAACAATATCATGATCACACACAAAAAAACACTAAACACTCTCTAGTCATCATCATGACGAGGAAGAAGATAAACCTAGCTTACATCAGAAATGATTCAATGAGGAAAGCAACATTCAACAAAAGGAAGAAAGGATTTTTCAAAAAGCTCAATGAGATTTCTGTTCTTTGTGGAATCGACGCATGTGCAGTGGTGTACAATCCGTACAATTCAAATCCGGAGGTTTGGCCATCGAGCTCAGGAGTGAAGAATGTAGTAGACAAGTTCGAGATGATGCCAAAGATGGAGCAAGAAAAGAAAATGGTGAACCATGAAAGTTTTCTCAAACAAAACATCTCAAAGATCATGGAGAACAACAAGAAGAAGATGACGGAGAATGAGGAGAAGACGATGAAGGAGGCCATGTTCGTGCTTCTTAGGAATGAAGAGACGCTTCAGCTGACTAATCAAAATCGTGAGGATTTATGTAAGTTTATTGATCAACATCTTAAAGAGCTATATCACCACAAAGAAATCCTAAACCGATCTCAGATTCAGTACGGTGAATCTTCTTCAGCTAATTATAATGTTGTAGCACCAGCATCTATGATTGAAATGGGTTCTTCTTCTTCTGTACCAACCAATGATTTTTGGTCTTTAGGACACTCAATCACTTCGAGTCAAGCACCTGAACAGGCTAATGCATTTTCCAATCATTTTGTTCCCAGCTCTGTTGGCCAACAGGAATACTATCCCGTTGGTGTTTACAATCAGAATCCAAATTTGAGTCAATCTAGCCATAACCAGTATCAACATGATCAGTTTGGGTATCCGATTGCGGTTCAAGATGGAATTTACAATCCGGGTCAAACTCAGAATCAGCATCAGTTTGGGTATCCAATTCAAGATAGAATTTACAATCCAGGTCAAACTCAGAATCAGCAGGAAGGATTGTTGAACCCTCCACAGGAAATGAGTTTTCTTCCCGTGGATGATAACAACTATACTCAATTCCATTATCAGCCCTAGAGATCATATCTGCTGATGATGTTTGTTTTTGATGAATTTGCATTTCATATCACTTTTAGGTGATATGTGTGTTTTTGCATTTCATGGATTTTAGAGTTCTCTAGTTTAAAAATGTCTTCGAGTGTATTTGTTATGTTAACATAGAATCTATTGCTCATTTTGTTTCATATCCAATCTCATTCTAACACTAGTTTTCGTGGAAATTATTGTTTTCACCATAAATGATTTTAAAAAGTTGACAAGAATTACACGAAAAGTTGTTAAATATTCACTTTTCAGGTTTGAAAAATTGTTAACAACAATCTCATTCACCATAAAGGAAGTCGTGTAGTCATGATATTGTTAAGGTTTGAAAGATTTGAGTGTATTAGTTATATTCACAGAGGATTTCTTGCTCAGTTTGTTTCATATCCAATCTCGTTTTAACACTAGCTAGTTTTTTCGTGATATATTCACTTTTACTGTTTTTTCATTTAATTTTGATTTTAGGAAGTTGTATAGTCCTGCTCTTGGTATCTTTTAGGTTTGAAAAATTTAAGTGTATTTGTTATGTTCACAAAAATTTTTATTGCTCAGTTAGTTTTATATCCAATCTCGTTTAAATACTAACTAGTAAGTGATCCGGTTTTTGTCCGAGATTTGACTACATGGGATAAAGTATTTAGAAATTTATGTTTTAATTGCTTAAGTTATTGTAGGTAAATCTTGTAAGTTATGATACATTTTCATCAAGGAGACACCTATGAGCTTTCCGTATTTCTTGACATTATTGTCTTCCCAAAATCGCAAAAGTCTTGCAACAACATGTTGAGAGCTTCAACTAGGTTTCAAATCTGATCAAGAAAAATGAGATGTTATCATATTGATTTGATGGAAATTTGACAGGGTAAAATTGTAGAAGGTGGCGATAGTAAGTTAAAATTATTAAATGATTGATTTATAAGAAAAAGGAAGAGGGAAAAGTTATATTTTTTTAGTTTTAAGGCAATGTATTACGTAAAAATTTCTGAAGGTAAAATTTGCTCAAAGGTAATTTGATTGCGTTTTCATTAAATATGAAATTATTATTTTTTCTTACATATATTGAATGATTGCATATGAGGAGATATCATCTCTATAAATAATACTTATGGGGCTAAAAAAACTATGTTCAAAAAATATTGTACTATTGAACCATTACAAATGAAATGTTTGACTCGTTAGAAACTTTCTTTCATTATATGTGATGCTTATGTAAATATTAAGATACTCAGCTTCACTATATTATTTTCGTAAATATTCCATATATATATGTAATGAATTTAGTTTGGTAGCAATTTTCTAACAGTTTTATAAGAGAAATTTAATTTTAATATTATTTATGTAAGAGAAATTATAAGAGTTAGGTTTTTATATTGTATTTTTTATTTGTGATATTAGTTTTAGTACTAAACTAGTACATGTATCCAATGATTTTATCATTTGTCTTACATTATGATTTAAAATTTGTCTTCAATTGTTGTTTAAAATTAAGAAGAGGGCACATTTCTTTTTTTTCTTTTTTTGTCAACAAAGAATATCATTACGAAATCTTAATATTGGGAAAAAGTTTACAAGTTAAGAACCATAAGTTGATTCTCTAATACAACGAGCTAGATGATCACCTTGATGGTTCAAAGTACTTAGAGGATTACATGTAAAAAAACGGAAATAACTCTTTAGCCTTATAAAATCTTCTAGGTATATGCGAGAGCAGATCACTCCTCGAGAGAGGAAATGTTCACGAGAGTACATTCTACTTTATATATATATATATATATAGATTTTAAGTCTGTAAAATATTTAAAACTTGAAGAATTACATGAAAGGTGGTCAAATGTCCAATTTACAAACAAAAGTCACCAAATTTCGAATAAGAAAATACACATAACCCTACATGGTTTCTACAGATCGGCTATAGATGATATTATTGTTGACAAAAAAATATTAAACACAACAAGTTTCAAATCCTCAATGAAGTGGTCACAAATCTCTAGAACAAAATATTGGGGTTTCTTTTGGGGCCAATCTTGGTTTTGTTCCTTAGTAATTATTAAGGCTGCAACCTGGTCCTTGGGTGGAACAATTTTGGGCATGAAGATGCATGTGGAATGCAAAGAGATTGTACTCATTGCTCTAATTTGTCAAAATAATAGAGACCGATCAATGAGTACTGTCCATTAGGAGGTCTTCTAACGATTCCGCAGTCAGCTTTAATCGACTTTTCATGTTTACGACTTTATACTTTCTTTTGTTGCAAAATCTAGTTAAGAATATTTCTTTTTGTAATAGAATTTATGGTTACTAATATCGTACACTTTGCTATATAATTGTTCTCTAATTGTTTAGTACATTCTTTGAAAATAAGAACCATTATATATAGCTTAATTTTTATAACGCACCTAATTAAATAAATGCATAAATCATCAAAAAGAAGCTGCATTAAGAAAGAGAGTGATTGTTATTTAATTTTGTGGTGATTATATCGAATCTTGTAGACTGACACACTCACAAATCACGAGTTATGCTACAGGCACAAACTATGAGATCACTAGACTGACCTTTAACAAAAGAAAAGAGATCACTGAACTGACACTATATAATTATAAATATAAAGGAATAAAATTGTGTAATAATTGACAGTAAAAGTAAAAGAGTGTAAGAAAAGACTCAAAGTAAAAGAAGACAGAAAAAGAAGAACAAAAGTACTCTAAAACTTACATGTTGGTCTGTTTTTTTTTGTGGTTTCTGTTAGACGTTGTCTAGTATGTTGACTTCTTCATTTTCAGTATGTATTCCAGTGTGTATTAAACCTCTTTCTTTAAACTGTGAGGTATATATATTCACCATAAGTTTCGCCTACCACTTTGGCTTAGTTGGTTGTATAGAGGCTTTGATTATCGGTCTTAGTTTTACTTTATGTCAAGTATTTTCTTAGTTGTTTTCCTTTAGTTTCTTATGGTATTTGAATCTTTCATTTCCTGTTTCAAAATTTAGTTTCTGAAAATATTTTCGTATTCTCCCAGTTATGTAGTCTATTATTATATTTCTCCCATGTTATTATTCTAATGAAATGAAAGAAAAAAAGGAACAAAAGTACTTAAAGATGTACTTTATGTACAACAACTGCAGCATTAAACTAGGACCTTTCTTTCATACAACATAATATCAGTCATATAAAGTTCTTGATTCTACAGCTGGCTTCATATCTTTTTTTTTCTTTTACTTCTCTTCATGTTATCTCAATGTGTCTCAAAGTATATGTGATCGATCTTTCAATAACCATCGTAAAAACTCTTACTTATAAAGTTAAAGAATATTAAATTTGGTTAGATTGGTTTAGTTGAAATTTCTTTGGGTAATTATGTCAAAATTGATGGTTTTCCAACTAGAAAAACATCAATTTTCCGCTTCATTTCAAACTGATTTTGATATTACGACATTAGTAATATATGCTACTTGATTCATTTCATATAGATAATAAATTCGAATTTTAGTACAATGTCTACGTTTTTGAGTCTCTGTTTCTCAACATCAAGGTGTTTAATATTATTGAGGTTGTTTGGCCAAGTTCCTCTCGGTCTTGGTAGGTTAGATAGTTTTTAGATAACTTATTTAATAGTTTTGACATCAGGGTTCAATATTCTTTCATTACAAGTGAAGATTAAAAGGTTTTAAAGAAAGAATTTTGGGTTATAGATGATCGGACATAAACAATCTAATTATTGACAAAAAAAAAATAGAATGATAAGCAAATTAATACTCTTAAATGATTGGCTCATTTATTTATTAGAGAGTGTAATGTTCTTTACTCCTTTCTGTTGAGCATTAGGGTGTATTGGTTCCAGAATTTAAAAAGATTTAATAGAATAAATCAAAATCTTGTGAAATTCTACTTTCAATACATCCTCTTTAAACATGGAAGATTTTATATGATTTTATTAAACCATGTCGATTTTATTACGAACAAGAACTATACAAATTAAGTCGAAATTTAAATTGGTTGATTACAACCGACACAACAACCGAAAAAAACAAACACTCCAAATGATTAAACTAGCTAAAACTAGCTAGAAGATGAAAGGAGCGGAAAAATCATCAATCAATTATGACAACGACATAATAAAAAACAAATAAAGAGAATTTACAGAGAATCAAATTAGCCATTGATCATCAAACTCATCATCATGCTTTATCGGATCGGTAAGGAGAAAGAGTCTGACGCTCAGACTCAGAGACACGAGTCGCATGAAACTTGGCAATGAAAGCAGAAGCTTTACGGTCGATGCCTGGTTCAGCAACCCAATAACGTTTGTCTTCGTCACTAGCCATTGCTTTGCGTGTGTAAACGACGTCGTCCCATGAAGAATCCACTTCAACTCTATGAGATCTTCGGATTTTGAAGAAGCTGAAGAGTGAGAACCTCTTACTGTTGTGTGATCTTCCACCCATTAATCAGTCTTTGTGTTCAAAGAAAGAGAAGAGAGAGGTTTTTGTATTTGAAGTTGTGTGTTTGATGTGTTGGTGACTTAAGTGGAGAGGTGGATTTGGTTATGTATTTATAAGGGTCGTGAGTCATGAGCCTCCTAAATATTTAACTAGTGTTGTAATATTATAATCACTTAACCCATTGCTCTCAGACCAAAAAAAAAAAAAACCCCATTGCTCAAAAAATGTTAAACATAGCTGGACACAACTATTTTAAATTCAAAATTTTATCCAAAAAAAAAAACTATGTTTAAATTCGGTTTAGTTTTATACACTTATTTTTAACGTCGCATGAATTACTAATCAATAACATAAACTTTAAATTTTATTATACGGGTTATATAATTATTCAAAATCGAAATCTCATAAAAAACTGTAAAGATATATACATTAAACTATTTAACTAAAAACATTTTCCAATTCAAATATAAGTTTACAAATACTCTGAGAAGTGAGTTTAGTCGAGTAATTAATATTCATTTCTACAGTTTTCTTTACTAGAATTTGACTTCAGGTACAAGTAGATATGTAATCTAACATGATAAACTTTAGAGTTTAAGTTTTGGATTGGATTTTAAAGAGTCATTCGTTGACAAGAAAAAAAAATTATAAAACATGGAAATATTACGTCAAGTGATTAAAATCTCACATTTGCCGTCTTTTTTTACATAATTCAATTCAAAAAATTGTGTAATTTTACGTAAAATTATTAAAAGTTTAGAGATTAAAATATGAATGAGTTTGTTTTTGTTTTGTTAACCAATACAAATGATATCTTATCAATCCAATTTTTATTTTTATTTTTTTGTTAACAATAATTGGATGAATAAGATCCGATGCATAACCAAAAATTTTCAACTGAAGTTGCATGAGATTCAAACTCACCACCTGATATCAAGCTAGATCAAGGATAAACCAACTGAATCATCTGTTTTTTGGCATCAATTCAGCTATCTGAAAAATGGAAAATATTATTTATTGAAAAATATTATTGAAAATTTTTAAGAATATCGACGTGGACTGTTGTAACACAATCACATGGTGGTAAAAGTTTTGCAAAAATCTCATGTAACGTGATTGATTGATTCAAATGGACAACCAAAACAAAAGCATTGGTTAGGCAGCCAAGTTCTGTGTTTTGTTTGGTCTTTTGCCTCACACTTTGTTCAACCTCCTCTTTATGGAATTCTTTTCGAATCAAATCTTTTAAGAAAAATTGTTTTATTATTAGTTTTAGTTAAAACAGAATTTTCTTTAATTTCTATTAAACTCAAACATACTCTCACTTTCTTTTTGTTCCTAGCAACTCTAGGCTAAGTTAGACCAAAGTATTGTTACTTATAGTATCGTGGAAAACAAAGTTAGGCAATGTAATAATAAACTAATAAATAGATGTACATTGAACGTAAGCGAAGGAACTAATAATCCGTTTCACATTGAGAATATAAATGATGGATTACAGTAAATTGCATATGATTACGCCAAATACTTTATTGATCAAGTAATAAATATATATATATATATATCGAATTTGGTGGGAATTAATGCAATATTATTTTTTGATTAAGCCAAAAAGAAGGTGGGCGAGAGAAAAAGTAGACAGTCAAAAGAGAAGTGAAAAAGAATCTGTTGGCGAATAAAAACTCAATATTTTAATACGAGAAATAAGAGTTCTTCTCGCAGCTTCGTGGAATATATCCAACAACTATAAGCTACAAATATTATATATTTATATAATTAGTCATTAATATCTAATATGCGTCTTTAGTTCCATAAAAATATCCTAATCTTCTTTGGTAATCTTTCACCTATAAACTGCAATCACCCAGCTAAGTAATCCACCTCCACCAAAGTTGCATCGTCTACTTTGACTGCAAATGAAAGCAAAACCTTTAGGCTACATGCATTGTTACATCCTATATTTTCTCATGAGTCGATTGATGAACTTTTTAATGAAGTATTTTTTTATATAGTTGGGTAATTCAGTTCCCCGAAAACACTTGGAGCATTATGAGTATCATGAGTTCTATACCAATTAGGAACCTTTTTTTTAGCCGGTTTAATAGGTCAAGTAATGAGATTTGACTAATTTTGGAGAGAGGAGAAGTCATATAAATAACTATAATGCAATGCGCAAATGTACATTTTGTTTCAAAGGGTACTCGAATCTGGAATTATTTTGTTACCTTTTCAAATTCCAATACTACTATTGGACTATACATGTATAGGTTTTGGATGAATTTTTTTGCAAACAATTGGATTTGACAAATTCTAATCCATAATTCAAATACTAATGTTAAATTATGTCACGTGTAGCTACATAATTCTTTAAAACTAAATGTACAGATTATAAAAATAGACATTATACCAGTTGACCGAACGGATAGAAACTATCAATTAAGAGAACTTTGAACATAACATAAAATGTGATAAACTTTTTCGGCAAAAGAAAGATAAAAAAGACTGAGTCTTATCTACCAAAAGGATTATTGTAGTTTCAGATTCGATTAAAATATAAAGTTAACTATAAAAAGTGTAAGTTAATAGTTTCTAGATTCGATTAAAAGATAAAGGTAAACCAAAAATGTTATGTTCGCTAAGTAAAAACCTCCACTCAACTATTCTTCTCATCACGTGAACCAAATAAACCTTTTACTTTAATTGATTAGAATCATCATCACAAGCCTTGCGCTAACGATAGCCAACAGATTGATAAAGCTCCAACTTGTTTTGCTTTCTTCTTTTTGATAATGAAACTCCAACTTATAAAAACTCGAATCGTCATTGTTTTGTATTGGTACGTAGCATTATCTTCTTTAATTAGGATTATATATTTATCTTAGCTGTAATCAATTAAGACAGATTATTAGCATTGTTTTTGTCTTAAACGAAACGAATCCATAACATAAATGTATACCCCTAATTCCTAAAAACAAAACGAATCCGTTTTCCACAAACGTATCGCTTTCTGGTCTGATTCTGGCGTTTTTCTTGTTGATTAAATCGTAAACCATTCGTTTTGCGTAGCATGGGAGATACGTTATTTGGCCTTTTAGATGGCACCATGTTTCGAATGAATTTAAAGATTCGGCAAACTAAGCCCATGAAAGGGGCAGTCTGCAAAACGACATGTAGTCTAGTTTTTTAAGAAAAACAACAACAAGAAATGTGTGTGGCTTTTGGCGAGAAGTGATCTCAGTAGCTCTGCAGAGATCTTTTCAAACAGTTTTGAGCCACTATATTACTTAATGAAGGTCTATCTCTAAAAACTAGCCTTTTACAAAGTCTGATGCAAATCCAAACACAGACTGAGACTGTGGGACTAGCCGGTAGTAACTCTAACCAAAAGTGTGAAAGCACATATTGGTACCTGGTACATTAAGGTTTAATGGGCTCAAATAAGCAAGAATCAAAATTCGGAAGAATAAGAGGAAGTAAGCCCAAGAAGAAGTAAGACGAGCTAGAACTCGTTTAAATAGTACAAATAAGTTAAAGTGAGAAGAGGGGGAAAGAAGATCTAGGACTATAAAGTTGAAAATCCGAGCTATGAATGGAGTGTAAAATATTTCACATTGGTAACGATGGGTACTCTAGTCTAATATTTATGGGATTTGAGTCTCTCTATTCATTATCAATTAATTTTGAGTTGGAAACCCAAATTCTCACATGGTATCAGAGCTATGCTATACACATGAATAAGGGCCGGAGACACAATATAAATTTGTGGGTGTCAAATTTTTTTCTCAAAAAATAATATTTAAATTGATATTTAAAAGATCTTATTAGAAATTATTATAGTAAAGATATATCATAAGTTTGTTCATATTCTAAATACTTTTTATCACTATTTAATTTTCCACGGTGTTCTACGCTTATTTGCTCAATATTTTATCTGTTTTATATTTATTTTCTCACTTCTTTCTTTAAAAAAAATTCACTCATATATATATATATATATATATTATTCATTTGATAAATACATATATATATATATACTAGATGATGTTCCGTGCTATGCACTGTTTGATTTTTATATGTAAATTTATTAATTTTATATACATATATATTTTATATATATACTAAAAATTAATCTATAATTTATAGTGATGATTAGTGTTGTACACGAAATATATTTTTTGATCTTTGTTGATTGATGTTTTAATGCATTACAATATTCATATATAAACTTTTTCGACTCTTGTCATTTAAGTTTTTAGACACATTCAATTTGTTTTTAGACTTGTATTTAATTAAGCTTCTTGATACGCATTCGTTTAGGGTTTTAAATTCGTATTCATTTAGACCTTTAGTTCCATATTCATTTAAATTTGTATACATGTAATTATTAAGAAAAACATGAGTAATTATTCATTTAGTAATATAAACTTGTATTTAATTATGTACATTCGAATTTTAATATTAGCAACATTTAGTTTTTAATGTTTTTTAATTTCATCTCATTAACATTTTTTTATTTATTAAATCTGAAATTCCATAGTTTTATCATTATTATATATTATCTATAATATATATCTATTCGTATTAGCACTTTAAATATATATAAATACATATTATATCATTATGTGAGATTATAAAAGTAAGAAATTTGTATATAAATTAATATTTATTATTTTATGTGTATTATAAATTATTTTCTATTAAATTAAATACAAAAATTGTCATATAATTTAAAATATAAATAAATCCGTTCGAAAAGATGAAATAAAAATTATGTCATTTTCAAAACACAAAATCTATTGTATAAAAATTAAAATTATACACATAACTAATATAAATTACCAGAATATATATATTATTATGCCAAAACAATATTTTGTTCTTAATAGCTGTACGATATTATGTTATTATAAAAAAAACATATGGAATATTCTTATTTTTATTTTGAATTAAATTTGTGTTATCTAATTTTCATATTATATAGAAATAGATAAATTCAAGTTAGATGAGACAATGAATTTAAGTTGGCTTACTTTTTTTGTTAGATTAGTTTTAAAATATTTAAGTTGTTAAATATTTAAAAATTGATAATAACTAAAGAATCTAATACTCAAAGTTTAAAATTTTTTGTTTTTACATATATATATATATATATATATATCAACAACAACAATAAGATATATTTAACCGTTTATAATGATCATCATATTTTGATAACTTATTTATGATATGGACATTTTTTTATATTTTATAAATTTAAATATATAAAGTATATTTCAACTATTGTTTCAAGTGTATAAAATGATAATCTTAATAAATTCATAACGTTTTTATATTATAAAATTATATTATTATTTTAGTATATGGTTTATATTTTTAATTATTAATTCAATAGTTTAAAATAATGATTTTAATAAATTAATATTGGGTTTGTATTATGGATATATTTTATCTGTTATTCAATATATAAACTATTTTAAATATAAATTATATATCATAGTATGTTAACTTATTAATATATTAATGTGTCTATATTCTTAATAGATTAATAATGATTTGTTTCTATTCAAAATTTTGTTTGTATTAATATATCATGCTCTTATATTTAAATTACTAAGTAAATAAACAAATAAAATTAGAAGATTATGATGTGGTCTAAATACGTGTGAACAATTTTTGTTTTATTTTATTATTTTTTTAAATATTGTTGGTATTAATAATGATTATTAAATTATTAATATTATGTGATTATAAGAGGTGTATATGACATAAATTAAAGTAATATACATTTATACTATGTTTTTATTTTTGGAATCTAAAAGTTTTAAAATAAACTAATTAATTAAATGAAATATTAAGTAGTGCAATATATCAAAAATATTATGTAATTTGATTACAATTTTATTTAATTATAATGTCTTCTTCATAACAAATTTTTTATAATAATTTTGAAACTAAAGTAGACTAATATAATACGATGTTTATGTTAATGCTACGTTTTATTATATAAGAGATTATTATATTTTTATATATTTAAGTTAAAACAAATTTTTATATATTTAAATTATAACATTATTAGGTAGATAATCAGTTAAAGAATCTTATCAAATCTTATTAAAAGATAATAATAATAATAATAATAATAATAATAATAATAATAATAATAATAATAATAATAATAATAATAATAATAATAATAATCAGTTAAAGAATATTATCAAATTTAATCAAGAGATAAAAAATTTTATTATTATAAAAGATATGAATCTATTAACGTTACAGTTTTATTATATATAGATATTAGAAAACTTCTTAATCATTATAAAAATATTCAAATAAATAAATTATTAGTAACATACATTAAACAAACGAAAATCAAATCTTAATTGGTTAGATATCTTTTTAAACCAACAAAAATAAAATCTTAATTGGTTAAAGTTCTTTTTTTAACAAAAGAAATTCAAATCTTAATTGGTTAAAGAATCATTTTTAAACCAACGAAAATTAAATCTTAATTGATTAAAGTTTCTTTTTTTCTCTGTCAACATTGGGCCACAACTGGCCGGCCAATTAGCCGAGTTCCTACAAAATGTTGGCGGAGGGATTCGATCCCGAGATGTGCAAGTGCGTATGCTTTTAGTGGACTTATCACATGTCACTAGGCTAAAGGCCACCTGCAATTAAAATTTCCTTTTTAATTATATGTTTTTATTGAAATCGAATCTAAAAAAAATAAGTAGTTTTTTCTAATAATTTTATCTAAACAAAAAAATAAATTAATTAGTTAAAACAAATCGACCAATTAAAACAAATGAAGAGATTTAAAATCTCTATTATATTATTACAAGAGATACGGAAAATCTTATTGTTACGGTTTTATTATAATAAAATATATATATATATATATATATATAAAAATTAAAGTTCATTTGTGAAAATCTGATTTACAAGCAAATTAATATAATATACTAAAAAACTTTTTTACCTAGATTTGCAATGTCTAATGAGGAAAATAGAAAGACATAATGAAAAGAGAAAAGAAAACAAAAATACCATAATTCAATTAATTTGGTTTATTATTTTACATGATGATAAATTTTAACTTAATAAGTATGGATTTATTTGATTTTATATTGGACTACATGTTTAGTTATTAATGCTAAATTTGTTTTTGTTAGATTAAAGTTAGATTTATATTTGATGGGGGTCAAAATATAATTTAAGAAGGGTGTCAATTTAAAAAAAAAAAAAATACATACAAATTTTAAAAATTTCAAAGAGGTCAATTGACACCCCTTTGGCCTTAATACCTTTGCCACTGTGCATGAAGATCAAACGGTCCGTGCGTGGCATGCCCAATCGATTCAATACGGGTCGGTTTGTATCTCTGAAATTGTGAGTTTGAACTAATACCCACCCACATTTCGAAGGACCTGTAAAAGATCCCACATTAGTAAGGATGAAAATTCTAGTATAGTACATATGGGATTTGAGTTTTTCCACTTATTGTCAATTAGGTTTGAATTGGAAACGTAAATTCTCATAAGGAGAAGTAGCTCAACAAAGATGGTATCGAGCATAAACGTAAACTTGTAACCCTTTATTCCTTAGACTATCTTTAGTGTGAGTCTCTCAATAAGTCTCTCACCACTAAAAATTATTAAAATAATAAAAAAGTAGGAAAGATGTGAGAAATGGTCTCTCAAATGAGAGACTTTGGGAATACATGAGAGACTCTTATGCCATATGTCACAATATAATTAGTTATATTTCATATTAAAAATTAAAATTAAATTACAAAATTAAAATATTATTATTTTTAATTTTTTAGAGACTATACAAGGTTCTCACAATTGCAAATATACTTATAATTATTTGTTCGATATCATTAAAATTATTTTTTTAAGCAGGGAGCATAAACTTAGACTTGTAACTCTTTATTCATTGTAATTTCTGGTCGATATCAATAAAATCACATTTTTCCTCACAAATAATTAGTTCGACTCAATCATATTTTTGTAGTAGACTTAGATCGATACTCTTGAGTTTCTACATCAAGTGGATACCAAGTCGATACTCACAAATTGAACTATGGTTTGTATTAGATCTTGCCAATTACGTAATTTGATCCAGAAATCTTGTCATCAACCTAGGTTTCTTCTATAGAAATCGGTTGAACTTTAGTGTGGTGTGACCATAGAAATTAGCTTAATCTTGGACATTGGCATCGTGTTTTCTAGTACCAATCTCTCGTGTTCTTCCGCTTTGTACAATTGTACCATCCAAAGTGTATTTGTTCAGTTTTATCTTTTTTGTTAAATAAAAGAAATAAATAAAGGTTTGCCGTACGTTTTCTAATTTGGGATAACCAATAGAAACTCAACTACACTTTTTTTTATTTGTTTTTATTTCTAATGTTACAGAAAAATATTAATGCAATCGAAGAAAATAAAATCCAAAGGGTTGTCAGGCTCTTCTTTCTTCTTCTTTTTCTCGTGTGTTACTTCCCAGAATTCGATCACAAATCTTAATTTAGGATTAGGGTCTCTTGGTTCATCCCAATTTTGAGGTAAATTCGATCGCTCTATTTGATTAGGTGTTAAAAGACAACTCTTTGTTCTAGGGTTCCTGAAGCCCAATTCCCAGTTTTTAATTTTTTTACCCAAATTCTGTGATTCTTCCCTGAGATATTCGTCCTCGTTATCTTCAATTCGGATGTAATGTTATTTTGCAATCTCTGTTTAGTATTGCTTTGTCGGTTGGGTTGCAGATTTGACCTGTTTCGAGGAGAATTAGGTTATCAATCTTTAGGGATTACGAGAATTAGGTTTTCTGAAATTTTGATAAAAGAAATAAACCATAAAGTTAAAATCTTTGCCTTTTTCTCTTAATTTCCCCTTTTTTTAATACAGTCCTACTGTTAGTGTATTGCAATTTGATGATGATTGTGGTTTCCATAAGTAGTAAATTAAAGTTTCAGGACCCAAATGCTTGATGGGTTGAGTTAAGATTTAACGTTTTGATGTTTTGACTCTGAATGTACCTTCAGCATGGAGATGACAATAGTTTTATTCATCCATTCATTGCCTGTATTAACTGTAATCAGCAATTGAGAGCTTAGATGTTTTGGTTTTGTTATGGTTAGGTGTTACAGAGCTTGACTACTTCTCAATCCTTTCTCTTCATTATGATTGCATTGTGCTTGATAGTTTGTCTGCTTCTTGTTGATGCAGGATATGTCAGGGAAACGGGTTATAGCAATATGTATGTCTGGAGGGGAATTTCAGACAGAGAAAGGTGGATTGTTGTCTTACAAAGGCGGCGATGCTCACGCGATAGATGTGGACGAACAGATGAAGTTTACAGACTTTATCTCAGAAATTGGGGAGATGTTCAATTGTGATGTCAGGACAGTTTCTCTCAAATACTTTCTCCCAGATAACAAGAAGACGCTCATCTCGATATCTAATGATAAAGATTTGAAGCGGATGATCAAATTTCACGAGAACTCAAATTCCGCTGATGTCTATCTCATACCTGAAGAAGCTGCTCCTGACATTTCAAACATGCCGGCTAGCAGGTAGGCAAAGCCGTTCCTTGAATCATCATCACCATATCTTCTCCGGAATTTATGAAACTATTTTTCCTTTCCAGATCGAGCAGAACAACATTGTCCGAAGCAGTTCCTGCGGCTCCTCTGAACGATATAATAGATGATACTACAGGACCAGAAGATCTTCCCATGGTATCAGTCTCAGCTCCTCCTGCTTTAACAATGGAGCAAGTCATGAACCGTGCTACAGATGCACAGATTGTTATTAATCCATCTGATATGATGTTATCGATTCTTGAAACACCTAATCCGAAAGGAGATATTCTCACTAAGGCAAGAACACAGCAGTGGCAGAACACTATCACAGGAGTGGGACAACGGTTTAAAAACGTCGGGGAGTTTCGTGAAGCGCTGCGAAAATATGCAATTGCAAATCAGTTTGGATTCCGCTACAAAAAGAACGATAGCCATCGGGTGACAGTTAAATGTAAAGCCGAAGGTTGTCCTTGGAGGATCCATGCTTCGAGGCTGTCGACAACTCAGCTGATCTGTATCAAAAAAATGAATCCAACACATACTTGTGAAGGTGCGGGTGGGATTAATGGGCTTCAGACGAGTAGAAGCTGGGTTGCTAGCATTATTAAGGAGAAGCTTAAAGTATGTCCTAACTATAAACCGAAAGACATTGTCAGCGACATCAAGGAAGAGTATGGGATTCAGCTAAATTACTTTCAGGCATGGCGCGGTAAAGAAATTGCCAGGGAACAGCTTCAAGGATCATACAAGGACGGTTACAAACAGCTTCCTCTGTTCTGCGAGAAGCTCATGGAAACTAATCCGGGCAGCCTTGCTACCTTTACTACAAAGGAAGATTCAAGTTTTCACCGTGTTTTTGTTTCGTTCCATGCCTCTGTTTATGGTTTTCTCGAGGCCTGTCGACCACTTGTGTTTCTAGACAGTATGCCGTTGAAATCGAAGTATCAGGGGACTTTATTAGCCGCAACTTCTGTGGATGGGGATGACGAAGTGTTTCCTTTAGCATTTGCAGTGGTGGATGCGGAAACAGAGGATAACTGGGAATGGTTCTTGCTTCAGCTGAGATCTGCGCTCTCCACATCTTGCCCCTTAACTTTCGTTGCTGATCGACAGAAAAATCTAGGGGAATCAATCCCAAAAGTGTTTGAGAACTCGTTTCATGCATACTGTTTGCGGTATTTAACCGATGAGCTCATCAGAGACTTGAAAGGACCATTCTCTCATGAGATCAAGAGGTTAATTGTTGATGATTTTTACTCTGCGGCTTACTCCCCAAGAGCTGATTCATTCGAAAGACATGTCGAGAACATCAAAGGCCTCTCGCCAGAAGCTTATGATTGGATCGTGCAAAAAAGCCAGCCTGATCACTGGGCCAATGCTTACTTCCCCGGTGCACGGTACAACCACATGACTTCAAACTCAGGCGAGCCTTTCTTTAGCTGGGCTTCAGACGCCAACGATCTACCTATAACTCAAATGGTTGATGTGATCCGTAGGAAAATCATGGGATTGATCCACGTGAGACGGATTAGTGCCAACGAAGCCACTGGAAGATTGACACCTTCCATGGAAGTAAAGCTAGAGAAAGAGAGCGTAAAAGCGCAAACACTTCACGTAGCGTTATCTGCAGATAACAACTCGTTTCAAGTCCGTGGAGAGACGTATGAACTCGTGAACATAGATCGATGGGACTGTAGCTGCAAAGGATGGCAGTTAACGGGTTTACCATGTCACCACGCAGTCGCGGTTATCAGCTGTATGGGACGTAGTCCGTATGAGTTCTGTGCTAGATACTTTAATGTTGAGAACTACAGGTTAACATATTCGTTGTCGATAAATCCTGTTCCCTTACTAGAAGGAGAGGTGTGTCGAGAGACTTCTGGTGGCTCAGCAGTGACAGTAACGCCTCCACCAACAAGGCGACCGCCAGGGAGACCACCAAAGAAGAAGACGCCAGCAGAAGAAGTGATGAAACGGCAGCTGCAATGTAGTAGGTGCAAGGGACTTGGTCACAACAAGTCGACTTGTAAAGACTATCTTCTTGAATGCTAGTTTTTTTAATTTGCTCCTTTTTTTTTCGACTTTAGTCAACTCTTTTAAAATGATCAACCTGTAAGAAAGAAGACTTTGAATGTTTTAACAGTTTCTTCTTTTAATTCAATAGAAAAATAATTTTTGACGTTGTTAGACAAAATCGTGATCAAGCTTTCAATTGTGAACTTTCTTTCAATTTTAATGGCCACAAAAAGACAACGTAGAATAGTAGTCGGTCTGTCATCATTTAATTGAACGGCTTAACACGTTCAACCCAACAGTGATAATATAAGACCTATAATCTGTCCTCGAATACAGTGTTCTTTCACATGCTTTAAAGCTCTTTCCAGGATCTCTTGGTCGCTCTTTCTTCTCCATCTCCAAACTCGGATCTCACTCGAAACATGACTCACTAAGTGAACAGAAATTGAGTGGAGAAGAAAGAAGAGTGACTGAGAACTGCTAAAAGAAAAAATGAAGGGTAAACAAACATGAATAATTTGGATTGAAAGGAGATTGAATCAGTTTTTCTTCTATTTACTTTCAGTTGCAGACTTGCAGTCCATCTTTTGATCATTGTTCTTTCAACTCTGATATTTTGCTTGTGTTTGAATCACATTCCCACAAGCAATTAGTTCATATCGTATATATATCCTTCCTTGTATCCATGTTTTTAAATACGACCTAAAAACATCTAATCTACTGTTGTGGAGTTTTATGTCTGCAAAGAATGAGATAGATAATACCAAACTCTCTTAAAAAATAATCTTCATTGGCTTATACAATATTATAACCCCCACAATGATTCGCTCTTTCTCTACTCATAAATAAACAAAAGGGTTACAAAATCACCAGACGGAGATATGATAACAATAATATAGAGAAGGAGAGAAAAGATTAATTTCTCAGACTGCTTGCCCTAGTTTTCGTGTTCGCATGTAACAGCAAACAAATCACAAACCGAGCCACGGACATTGTTTCCTCGCATGTTCAGGAACTAACTTAGCCACCATCTCCGCAGGCACACCTTTAAGCTCTGTTTCACACAACATATACAAGAAAAAGATATGAGTTTAAGTAACTTTTTTTTATGTTACGTTGAGCTGTTTGGCTACTTCTGAAGGCCAATTTGACAATTTGAAGATAATAAAAGGGTCGTAAGTACCGTGTGGCTTAAAGTTGAAGAGTGGTGGAAGAAAACGTCCATTAGGTAATCGTGCAGTCGGATCTCTTAGCTCGTCAAAGAAAGGATGGATCAATGCATCAAGCTATTGGCAAGATAAAATAGTTCAACAAAATCAGGGAAAGAAACAAAAGATTATGCAGAATGAATGTAGGTAAGATGACTTGTTGGATATACTCACAGCAGCACAACGGAGATTGGGAGAGTATTGGAGAAGCCTTGAGACCAAATCGACAGCTTCCGGAGGCATTCGCTTGTGGAAAATCTGTATTAATGATGAAATATGTTTCAATTAACAGCTACTTAAAGGAGACATAGAGCATGTAAAGCGTTGATGTGTACATAAAGATGCAAACCTTATGCCATGGATGTGCTTTAATCTGAGGGAATTTGAACTCTGTGTAATTAGGATTCATGCATTTGATCTCTTCCCTTGTTGGTGTTCCCAAAACCTACTCAATACAATAAAGTATATTAATATACATTGAATCCGTGAAACCTAGCACAGTTATTAGAGCGAAATCAGGAAAAAGGTAGTACCTTTATAATCTCTACAAGTTGATCAACCCCACTCTCACCCGGGAACAATGGCTGATATTAACAAGAGAACAGATCAGTCAACAACAAAGTTATGTTTTGATCAGAACAAAGATGTTTGATTTGATTTTTTACAAAAGCTTTTTACCTGCCCGAGAAGAAGCTCAGCTAGAACACAGCCTGCGGACCAGACATCAATAGCTGTAGTATACTCAGTGGCTCCAAAAATAAGCTCGGGTGCTCTGTAATACCTTGAGCAAATGTATGAGATGTTTGGCTCTCCTTTTACCTGTTTCAAGAACCACCATTGATCAATAAACAGTAGATTCTCGCTGCCTCAAAATGTTACCCTTAAAGAGACGAGAAAGAAATATTCATACTCACCAATACTTTTGCACTTCCAAAATCGCATAGTTTCACTTGATGAGTGTGTGGATTAACCAACAAGTTTTGAGGTTTTATGTCACGATGACACACGCCAATACATCGGTGAATGTAGGATAAGGACCTAAAGATCTGCAAAACATAGAAGAGTCTTACAAGAATTCTAATCAGAGATATAAAATTGTATGGACACTTCTTGGCAATCAATATTTACCTGATACGTGTAAAGTTTGACGTAAACGAGAGGCATTCGCTGGTTCAGTTTGTTGTAGTGTTTGATAACTCGATGTACAGTTTCCGGAACATATTCCAGAACCAAGTTGAGGTAAAGCTCATCTTTTTCAGTCGTTGAGAAGAAGCAGTGTTTTAGAGACACAACATTTGGATGGTCAAGTAGCCTCATTGTCTGAAGCTCACGGTTCTTGTACCTACGATCTTGTAAAACTTTCTTTATAGCAACAGTTTCTCCTGTTTCCAAACATTTCGCCTAAAACAACCAAAAGTAATCCAGTCAGACACAGTTTCATAGAGGAGTGACTTGAAGAAAGAACAAAAGGTAAAACTCACCTGAAACACAACGCCGAAGGAACCATGTCCAACAACTCGCTCTGCCATGTAACTAATTGTCTGCAAATTGTAAACATACAACGAAATTCACTTAGCTTATCAAAACTCCAATCAAATCAACTAAGTTAAAGATTTGTTTAGCATAACACAAACCTGCTTTGGTTGACCATTTCTTCCACCTATAGTAGTTACTATTATATGGCCAGTTTCTGTCACATTTCCATTTACGATCGTAGCTTCCATTTCCTAATTACCATTAACACAGAGTCAGCGAAAAATCGAAAATATATTGAAACATCTAAAAAACATCAAATCAAGAAAACAAAAGCATACTTTATCATCTTGAATTTTCATGTCTTTCATCTCCTCAGGTAATCTATCAACATCATTAGCATTTCCAGTAGAATCTCTAACCGCAGAACTAGGCTCTACGCCCACTGAGGCCATCTTCAGATACAAAAAAAAAAAAAAAAAAAAAAAAAAAAACAGAAGACTATGTAAAAATGATTCTTCCTTTTGTCTTTCTTCAAATCTCGATCAGATCAAAAACGTAACCCTGCAAAATATAAACAAAAGCAAAGTAATCGTTAGCAACTTGATTCATAAACGACACAACTGCAGTTACAGTTGCTTAATCAGAAGCTAAACAGAGACAATTTCACAGATTTGATACTCATCAAAGCTAATCACAAGACACATCTTGAAGCAACAAACATGGACAGTTTGGATTTTTAAGAAACATAAGAAAAGCTTATCACCAAAAGATAAAACAGGAGATGGCGAAAAAACATATAATCCATAAAGATAGCAAATTTTTCCACTAAAAAAACAAAAGCTAAGAGATGTAAGAAAAATATTTTTTAAAAAAACACAGACCATAGAGATCTATCTCGTCTTTGCAAATAATCAAATCTTCACCGATCTAAGTGAAGATATATCCACCATGAAATCAGAAATCAAAAGAAGAAGACAAAAGGTTTTGTGTGGAAAATTCAAAACTTGATGGAACCCATAATAATTGAGAGCAAAAGGGGAAAACATACCGGGGAAACCCAGAAATTGAAGATCGAAATTGAAGGAAGAATCAAGATATGATTAGATCCATGAAGGTTTGATGATTGAATGATGAATCTCTTCTCTTTCTCTCTCTCTCTTTTTTGTTGGTCTGATGAATAATAATTTTGTAGAAGACATAAAAACGAAAGCTCTGTGGCTGGCTGGGCTTTTTGATGAGAAGCGAATGCTAAAATGCGCTGGTGACAGTACTATCGTAAAATGAAATCCAAAAATTAAAATAAAATAAAAAGGACTTGGGAGTTAGTAAATTGGAGTTTGAAAGTACATTGGGTTCGGTTTTCCTCTTTTTGAGTTTTGACCATTCAAACTTTGGACCCAACTTTTATTATTTATACTTATTGCAATCTACTTAAAACTTTGATTTTTTTTATATTTTATTAATAATTAAATTGATAAAATTCGATTGAATTCTCTTCAATTTCGTGGATTAATCCCGACTTCTCCCCTTAATAAAGATTCAATTCTTTCTCATAACAGATATAAGATCAAATAAAAAACTAGAGAATGTTTTAAATTATGATTCTAGTTTTGTTGATTCAATTGTTGATTGAAAAAACATAATCTATAGTCTTAGATCAACTTTTTAAATCTCAAATAATAGAAATTACGTGACTTTTATAAATCAAACTAATGAAAAAAGTAGCAAACATGAACTAAAATAATTTGACCAAATACATTTTCACAACATTTTTCTTTTTTTTTTTAATTTAAATCATTAATTATAAGTTAGAGTGACATATTAACAATAATAATTAAGCAATTATTCCTTATCTAACGATCCAATATATTAATAATTGATTCTATTTTATAGCTCCATTCTAAGAACCCAACTTTTAAAAAGGAGTCAAACTCCTAATGTCAAAGTTGCTTAACTAATTGGACTCAATTTCACTATATATACATTTACTTAAAAATAATAATTTTATTGTCATGTACGAATATTTTCTTACATAGGTCCGATAATTAGTTCCTAAATGTCATACAATTGTCTGCTATAAAATTACGAGTATCTAGTTCAACAACCAACAGCCATAAATATTTTGACATTTCCTACCAAATGTAAATAGTTTTATAATTAATTATTAGATTAATCGAAAGAACGAATAATAATTATTACAAAGGATGGGCCATTTTGAAAATTTGGGCAAAAGCTGTAAGGTGGGGACGGTGAGAAAACGACAAGTTTGGGGTAATTTTGTAATTTGACAATTTTATATAAATGTATATACACACATATGGATATCTAATCGGAATATTCCAAAGATATTACAGGTTGATTCGGGACCACGTGTCGAACGTGTCGGAGAGGCAACCAATAAGAAAAATAAAAGCGTTTATTAGTTAATGGGCTTGAATCAATGGGCCTGAATTAATAATGTTTGCAAAAAAAGTGCTCCCGGCGGGGCTCGAACCCGCGACCTTCGGCTCATAAGACCAACGCTCTAACCAACTGAGCTACGGGGGCTTGTTGTTAATATCTTACACGCACTTAAATATATACGAAAAGAAGACGGAACACTAAAGAATCAAAGAAATTTCAATGGAAGCCGTTTTCAAGAAGACTATACATAATCCTACCATTAATATTTAGTTAGATCTAACATCTGCAACTAGATTTATACAATAAAGAAGAAAATTGAAAAAAGTTATCTCTTGGAGACTACTACTAACATCAACATAGACATTGATACAACGATTTTGAACCCGGAATTGTCCCAGAAATTCTGTTTATCCCAAGACTCATTATTTGGTTGTTTTTTCTCTGAAAGCAGATCTCTTATCTCTTTGATCTCCATGTCCCTTCTATCTCCTTTCTGTGTATTAATCATCACGCAACAACAACAATAACAAAATAAGAACCCTTTTGATCCAAACAAGAACGTACACAAAATGTAAGAGTTAGGGACTTATTACCCTCTGCAGCTTTCTAGTTTGGCTTCTCGCTTCTTGTAAACAGAACTCTAGTTTCAGTACCTTCTTCTTCAAATCCTGATCAGTTCTTCTCTGTTTCTCCAGCTGTTTACTCCAAAAGAATGAAAGTTTCACTCAGTATTTAGACAAACAAACCCACATGTGCAATGGCCTTTGTTCATAAGGAAAAAGATAAATGTACCTGAGACTCAAGTTCCTTAGTCTTGTGTTTCCAATGACCTGACATCAACCTTATCTCATCTTTCAGTTTTGTTATCTCTACGTCTTTAACCTCAACAAGTCTGTTCATTCTCTCGAAACTCATTGGAGAGACAGCTTCCATAAATTTCTGGAGCTCACAGTCTGTTCCACCTATCCCAACCTTTGCAATGGACTCTGTTATCTCACGCTCAATTCTCGTAATTTCTTCCCTAAGCTGCTTCTCTGAGCACTCTCTTAGGCTCAGATCTCTCTGTAGATCATCAAGCTGATGACCAAGCTGAGTCACACGGTCTTCATGTTCTCTTAGAGAACGTGTTTTGTCGTCAAGTTGTTGCTTTAGCATTAAGCACTGGATCTGTGTAGATTCAGCAGATTCAGAACTTGCCTCAGTGGTTTGCTTGGTTGCATCAAGCTTTGTTCTCAATTCCTCCAACTCTTTGATAAACTGTTTTCTCAAAAACAAAGATTCGAAAATCAGTAAAGCCTAACGTAAAAGTAAATCATAACAAGAACATATAAGCCATGATTTGTTACATAACAATGCATTTCATGTTTGGATCTTTCTAAACACTTAAACAGACTCGACTCATATCATCTAATAGACCAAAATTGCCCTCCTGATCTAGATAGATTCTAGAAACACTCAAGTTTCATTCATTGGATCTAGATAGATTCTAGAAACACTCAAGTTTCATTCATTTGATCTTATTAAGAAAGAGAAGCAAAATTGGTTTATGAGAATAAACCTCTTCAGCAGCAAATGCAGAAGCTTCAAGCTGACAATTCCTTTCTTCTAATCTCTTCTGCAATTTAGACATCTCCATTTCCATGTTCTTTCCTCTTTTCTCTGCTTCCTGAATCAAACAAACAAAGTCAAAAAAGCCAAAATCATTTTCTACCTGATTCAATTATTAAAAAACTCAGAAATCTCAACAAGCAAATAAGATCAAACGACCCCACCATTTTACAATCAATCACAGATTAAATGATTCATTTTAAAAATAAAAAGGACTTACTTTTCTAGTTAGGGTTTCTTTAAGAAAGGATTGTTCTTGAGAAACCAAACGTCCCCTCACTTGCTTCAGCTCCGCCGCTAAAGACACCACGTTTCGCCGGAAACTCTCTTTCTTCTCATCTAAATCTTTCAAAAGTGGATCCACAATTCTTTTGTCGGAAAAAGACATCTAATTTCTCATATAGTGACTAAACCTTGATGATTTGTTCAGCTCTTACATGCACAGAATCACAAATCTCAAACGAAAACTCCGAAAGGAAGAAAAAAAAAAAAAGATTAGTCTTTGCTGCATGTGAACAAGGTAGTTGACATTAATACATAAAATAAATGAAGAGTCATTAACAATTCAAAATTATAATAAATAACAAAGATCGTGACTTTACATACTCTGTGACTTGAGTTCAAAAAAGCAAAGTTCAAAAATCAGATCTCTGTAATTGTGGCATTAATTTAAGTAGTTTCTTATTTCGAATTGGCTGATTTGGCAAGAGAGAAAAGAGATGGTTCTGGAGAGAGAATGAGACAGAAATCATAAAAGTGAATTTTGAACTTTAAAAATCAAAACTTTCCCTCCAATATCCTCGGAAAATACAAACCCACAAGCTTGCAACTTGAAGTACAAAAGCATATGAAATGGGCCATATTTAATCTCAAGATTTAAGCTTCAAAATTTGGAACAAGATGACAAAAAATGTTCATTTTTAAAGAAAATTTAACAGAAATTCGGCGTTACAATTAAGAGGTAATGTGACGAAATCAATACTGACAATGTAAATTAGGTAATGATGTTACAAAGATATACTTTATTACTGAGTTTGGCAGAGCTAAGAAAAGTTTTGTCTCAAAATTCCCTTAGGAAAATATGAAAACACCAACCTAAAATTAGAATTTAGTTTTTTTATTTTTTTGTAAACATTGGGTCATAACTGGCCAGCCATTAACTAAGTTCCTGCATAATGCAGGCGGCAGGACTCGATCCCTCAACATGCAAGTGCATCTGCCTTTAGTGGACTTACTATCTGCTACTAGGCTAAAGGCTACTTGCGGAATTTAGCTTAGATATAAAAAAAAATTGAAGATTGATTAATTTATTATTTCACTTGCAAGTGGTTTTTAGCCTACTAGCAGGAGGTAAGTCCACTAAATGCAGACGCACTTGCACGTCGCGGGATCGAGTTCCACCGCCTACATTATGCAGGAACTTGGCTAATGGACCGGTCAGTTGTGCCTCAATGTTGACAAATATATATATATATATATAACTTAATATATGTGTTAACCCGCCCACCCAAAAGTATAACTAGTGTATAACTCATACTTAATAATTAATTGTAGCATAACTCATACTTAATAATTAATTGTAGCAGTTCCATACCAACTTAGCAACTACATGAAGATAGTGTTGGTTCCATAGACCCACTCGAGGAGCTTGTTAGTAACAGAGTATGCTAGTCCATGAAAAGGTGTTAAACGGACTGGAGCAGGATACAATCTGCAATCTGTGCGAGACTCGATCAAAAAAAAATCGAATTTGGTGTAATGAAAAAAATTATATCTTTAACTTAAGATGGTTTTATGTGTTTGGATTGTTGGTTTTATGTATTCGTAAAACTGTTACAATTTGTAGTTGCTTATACTTTTGAATTTGTAGACTAATGTATAATTACAATCCACAAGAAAGAAAAATGTGTCATATAAGAACAGAGTCGGCCAAACTCATGAGATATATCTAAGATAAGGCTTACACAAGATACATAGATAAGTCTTACATAAATAATTAGATTAGATTACTCTCACACAAGATAGCAAGATAAGTTTTACATTAGCTTTATTCAAGGGTGTCTCGCAAATAACTAATCGCAAGATTTCTCCCTCTCCTTGTTGTGGAGTATGATATACTCACACCTAATTTTGTCTGATAACTCTAGGAGGTGGAAGAATCATTATTCTAGGATAATCCTCTTGCAAAATAGTTGCAACTAATTGTGGTGTACCTTGTCTCTTCATGTTATTCTGGCTTTGACTAGCTCGAGAGCATGTATGCATCTTTGTGTACTTTCTAACCAAGAAAATATATGTATTCCGAATCCTTGAAGCTCGTAAACTCCATTTATAACCTTCTTTCCTACATTCCATCACCAAACGTCTTGGTTCAAACTTTTTTATAACAAAACTAAAATTGTTAACAAATGAGGCTCTATCCACCACATCTTGTAATGTCTTCTTATTTAAAAATTCTTGAAGCACACTCACACCCAAACCATCTTCCCATTCTTCAATAAACTGAATACTTTCTCCAATAAGTGGAAGCTCAACATAACCATCACCAATATCTGATCTATCAATACCACTATCCACACCTTCACCGCATGATACAATTCCAACCTCTTCAGAATCATCCACTAAACTGATTGGGTTTCTTTCTACGTATAGAGTACTGGCATTAGCTCCAATTTCACCATCATTTGAATTATACCTTAAGTCATAGTTCGTACCAACATAACTTTTGACCATTCTCGACACTTGTTCTCGCTCTTCCGATCTAGTGATAACCTTCACAAACAATTTACATCTACACTTACGCTCATCAATGTATGATAGATAAGCACACACATCTTCATCATCACAAATAGTCAATTCTTCCTTAGTTCCGACCATTGGTGGATAGTAACTCTATTGCAATCTAACTTTACTTTCATTTAAAGCAAGCTTCTTGTATATAATATTTTCCATCACCGACAAAGTGATATCCTCTACTTTTGTCTTCATCACTACACTTTAAAATATATGACAACATTGTCGCTCATTTTATCCTGCCAAAACAAATACAAAAAAAATCAATCGACATAGTAATATTGGAACTGGTTTTATCAATTTATATTACATTTATCAACATAGTAATATTAGTTTTAACTAGAAAATACTATCGCCAAATCACTTCAAATTGGATAATTCTGGATTCTAATCTATAATATATTATGATTCAACATATGAGGTCAATTTAATCGACCAGATACAATTGTATTATACCACATATGCATAGCAAAATAATCAATTTACAAATAAATAAATAAACCATTTTTGCAAAAGAACCTTCATGGGAGAATTCATTACAGAGATGCAGAGTAAGAAGGTGATACAAAGCAAAAGATTTAACGACGTTAGAGGTGGTGGCAGCGTCGGGGCACCTCGGAAACCAAATTTCAGCTCTGATCGGATTCTCCAGTTCAGCTGCCTCGCACTTTTTTTATTTATTTAAAATTCAAAATGGAAACAGAAAGATATTTTTGGAACATCATATTTCATTAGAGGAATTTTAAGAAATGTCCTTTTTGACATGTTTTTTTAAAGAATATACCCTCATGTCTAATTTTTTCTCTCAATTTCCAAAAAAAAAGTATAAAAGGCATATCATAAATGACATTTTTAAATTCTCCCATTTCATTATGGATTTTGAGCTTAATGGGTATGTAGATTGAAAGAAGATGGAGGAGATTTATGTTGGCGAGAAATAGGGTTTTGAGCTCTTGGCTCGAACTAATCTGTGATTATGTGATTAAGAAACATGAGTGCACATGAGAAGAAGACAAAGAGAGAAGTGGACGAGGAATCTCAGTTTAGGTTCGGTCTCTCATGTGGACTTTTTCAAGTGGTTTATTTTGGTTCGGAGTAGATTAATAAGACCGAAGCTGTTATCCAATATATCTCGGCCACGTGTCATCTACAATGTTTTGCATCTAGAATTTAAGATATGCATAGTAAGTATAAAATATGAAACAATTTGCAAGCAGATTTTAATAAATTTAACTTGTACAGGAATAGGAATTTTCGAAAATGAAGTATGGTATATTAATAGAAAGAAAGAACCATGATGCGAAACAAATTAGCGGTAAGATGGGTACAAAATCCACAAACATTTTCTTCCATTTACAGATTTTACCATTTCAGGAATCACAAAATATTCAGATAAATAACGAACACGGAAAACTTCTTGCGTAATCTTAGATATTGGTTTTCTGATTATGAGTGCAATTACTTTTATTGGAAACACAACGATGAGACCATCACAATGCATTCTCCGTGCGCTTACAAGAATCTCTGCACCTAAATACATCAGAGACACAACGTTTCGATCGTATTCTTCTCGATTCTTAAATTGTATAAACCAAAACAGGAATCAAGAATTGAATAGCATTATACCAAAACATGCTGTACCATTTTGTACCGACAAGCAAAGCTCTGTTACAGCTCAGGTTATTTCTGAGGCAAGAAGTGTCTCTGGTTCCACAACCTGCACAAATGACACGAGTTTGGATAAAATATACACCAAGAGCGGCTTAAATGTGAAAGCTTTAGCCATCAAGAGGTTAAAAGAAGATGAGAAAGATAAAGAGGTGATCAATGGAGATGAAAAAAACGGTAAGACAGATGGTGATGAGTATGTTAGGAGAAATGAAACTGAGGAAGAGGCATGGAGATTGTTGAGGGATTCAGTAGTGACATACTTTGATTCGCCTATAGGAACGGTGGCTGCTAAGGACCCAACTGATTCAACAATATCAAACTACGATCAGGTCTTTATAAGAGATTTTGTACCTTCTGCTCTGGCTTTTCTGCTTAAGGGAGAAGGTGAAATTGTTCGAAACTTCCTTCTTCACACGCTGCAGTTGCAGGTATTGATGCTTATAGGCGATGTTATACACTGAAAGAAACCGCAAAATGTTATCAGAGACATGAACTGTGTTTTTGTGTATTGGTTGCCAGAGCTGGGAGAAAACAGTAGATTGTTATAGTCCAGGACAAGGATTAATGCCAGCGAGTTTCAAAGTAAGAACTTTACCACTTGAAGAGGACAAGTCTGAAGAGGTTCTTGATCCAGATTTTGGGGAAGCAGCTATAGGTCGTGTTGCTCCTGTTGATTCTGGTTAGTGATTTTGCTGCTTCATCAATCTGCATACATGATTGTTTAATGAATAATTTGATTAAGTCATGGTGGTCTAATTAGAAAATATTCAGGTTTATGGTGGATAATATTGTTGAGGGCATACGGGAAAATCACAGGGGATTACTCACTTCAAGAGAGAATAGATGTGCAGACAGGGATTAAGATGATTGCAAATCTGTGTTTAGCTGATGGGTTTGACATGTTTCCAACATTGTTGGTCACTGATGGCTCTTGTATGATTGATCGACGTATGGGAATCCATGGCCACCCTCTAGAAATCCAAGTAACTCCCACATATAAATTATATATGTGTTTCTTTGATTTCAATGCAATGTACACGCAATGATGCTTCTCTGTTGAACACAGGCTTTGTTCTATTCCGCTCTGCGATCTTCTCTTGAGATGATAACTGTAAATGAGAGCACCAAAAACATAACAAAGACAATAAGCAACAGGCTCAGTGCATTATCATTTCACATCAGAGAGAACTATTGGGTTGACAAAAACAAAATCAATGAGATTTACCGTTACAAAACAGAAGAGTACTCTATGGATGCTACCAACAAGTTCAATATATACCCAGACCAAGTTTCTCCATGGCTAATGGATTGGGTTCCTGAAAATCCTGGATCTGGATTCCTCGTTGGAAACCTTCAACCTGCTCACATGGATTTCAGGTTCTTCACCTTAGGAAACCTCTGGTCAATCATCTCCTCATTGGGAACACCAAGACAGAACCAAGCTATATTAAATTTGATTGAAGAAAGATGGGATGATATCATTGGACATATGCCACTTAAGATATGTTTCCCAGCTTTAGAAGCTTCAGAGTGGCATATAATCACTGGAAGTGATCCAAAGAACACGTGAGTTCTTATCACTTCCTTTTTGTTACTTTTGGCTTAAGTAAACTAACATGATTTTCAATGATGGATTTTTGACTTGTTCTAGGCCATGGTCTTACCACAATGGCGGGTCATGGCCAACACTTCTCTGGCAAGTAAGCATGAATACTTAACAAAATCAAATAATACATATATATTGTGGCTAAAAATTTCTATTTCTAGATTAATCTACAATAATGAATTTAAAATTTTGATAGTTCACATTGGCATGCATCAAGATGGGCAGAGCAGAGTTAGCAGAGAAAGCAGTTAACTTAGCCGAGAAGAGGCTTCAAGCTGATCGATGGCCAGAGTACTACGATACAAGAAACGGGAAGTTCATAGGGAAACAGTCTCGACTTTACCAGACATGGACCATTGCTGGTTTCTTAACTTCAAAACAGCTATTGCAGAATCCTGAAATAGCATCTTCCTTGTTCTGGGAAGAAGATCTTGAGCTTCTACAAACTTGCGTATGCGTTCTCACTAAATCAAGCCGGAAGAAATGTTCCCGAGCTGCAGCAAAGTCTCAGATTCTTATCTAAATTGTTCTTGTCCATAAACAAGCTTAGGATTAAAAGTTCCTGTTGCAACAAATGTTATAAAGGTTAACCAAATTTATAGTACAACTAATCTGTGTGTGTATATATATAAAGAAAGAAATCATAGTAGCTCTTTTCTACAAAGAAATCATCTAGTATAAGTAAGAAATTAGTCCCATCTCTCACTTATTTCCCAACAGGATAAAAACATCACTACCATAAATCAATTTCTCTGTTATTACTTACCACAAAGCAAGAGTCATTACTTAGTACACTTAATCTCTAAGAGATTTTCTGTCTTTAAACGAGTTAATCACAAATCTTTAGCTGGATTTGTTTTACAAATTCTGAAATGCACGATAGAAATGATGCCAACAAAAATTGCATCATGGAATAGCATTCCACACACAACATATTTTTCTGGAAACAAAAAGATCAAATACCTTCTCCGGCACTTTAATTTACACTCTGGTTTATTCCCTGAATCACTTAACAGACAATGTGATTTGGAGAAATTCAAATCTTGTTCTAGGTCTCTGATACTTGTGTATCTTATTGCAGTAAAAGTTGGAATTCCAGAGTTCCTAAGCGGGATTGGCAGAGGAGCTGATACTCACATTGCTAAAATTGAAACTGAAATCGGCGATCTTCCTAAGCTGCTTGTGACACATACCCTCAAACTCAAGAAGCTTGGTATTCCTTGCAAACATGTGTGTACCATGTCCCTGTTCTGCTTCAATGTTCATTTTGGTTTAACCCCAAGGTTCCTTGGGGCTTTACTTATTCAATCTCCTATTGTCTTACCTTATAGTTCTGAATTTTGGTTTTGCAGAGAAAACTTATATTGAAGTATGGTCAGAAATATAGATTAGGGCTATGGAAACCTAAAACTGACGCTATCAAGGTCTGATCAAGGCTCTATACTGAAGTATGAGTCTCTCATGCTGAGTTTTACTGTTGAAATAAGTTGTACTCTCGAATGATCATTGTGAAACCAGTTCAGAATTGGACAATATATGCAGTAATAGTACTGTTGGCTCAACGGTTTTTTCTGATAAAAGGCTCAACGGTTTTGATGTTTATGGAAGTTACTTAACAATCTTGGGCGAAATTTCACTATTCATGTAACAGTTTTAGCCACTGGTCTTGATACAAGTGTGCTTTACCTTAAGGAACCAATAGGTGTATAAGCTTTTCTCCTTAGATATAAAAGTGTCTTTTAAACCTCCTCACTAGTTAACTATGTGAAATTAGTGAACACGATCGTGAATGCTAAAGTAATATGTGAAAATTTCACCATCAAAGTCATGTCCTTTAGTTGTATGTAGAGATAAGTAACCATTTGGATTCAACAACTTGATCAGTCAACAATTTCGACTGTAATGAAGTCGGTTCGTTGAAAAACATTTAACACATAAAACCCAAAAGGCAAACCGTCAGCGGTATAAACGGCTGCGTCTGGGGTCCAATTCTAACAAAGAGACAAAATATATGTCCTCATGTTCTGATGCGTCAATTATCTCGGGTCAACGTGTATTTAACAGCAGCATTGAGAATGACACTTATTAATTTTGCGGATTCTATAAGAAAATGACCATTCTTTCATATTGTTGGGCCATTTTTGGTATCAATTTACGATATTTGTTATAGCTAAGTAATCCCGGAAGGGCTTAATTCAAAGGATTTGATATATGTTTTGGTAATGCGTTTTCAACAGAAAAGCGAGAATGTTAGAATATCTTACATTGGAAAAAATATAAATTTTTCAAGCCATATAAATAGGATTTATGGATCTTTTCATTCATTATTAATTAGTTTTGAGTTAGAAACTCATGACTTATAATGTAGTATGAGAGTTTAGACCTAATCTAATTGTGATAATCCGTAAATGTCCAATTTTACAAAGTTTGTATTTTAAATATTTTATCCAGAATATATATATATATATAATATGTTAGAATATCTGACATCGAAAAAGAACTAGCATTTAGGATTGGAATCTAAAGCTAATCGAAATTTAGAAGATAATGGAAGCACGAGGATATGATTATATAAAAGAGAAGAGGAAGTGAGAAAGTGGTGGGTGGCCTTAAGAAAGCCTTGAAGGAATCAAAGAAGACATCTCACACTTGACCCCAATTATCATGCCACTTTCTCTCTCACGTCTCTATCCATTTTCGTTGTCATCTCTTTCTTATTTTGAGGCTTTCCACTTCAAACGTGTCACCTCTCTAATGACAAATTTTTTTACCCAAAAATCTTCATAGAATCAACTATATATTGTTATTATTCTTTTTGTTTATTTAACGCAGATCTTGTCATCTTTAAACATGAATTTGTATTCTTTGAGTTTATATATAAAGTTTTGTGTAATTGTAATACTTTATCAATAAAATTCGGTAGAAAATAAAATAAAAGTCGTATTCTGAACTCACATTTAGCATAGCCATAACATGTTGATCTAGCATCACTTAGGTTCTCAATATAAATCTTTGTTTATATCGTCCTAAAAGACTAATACTAAATAGATTGAATTTTTTTTCCAACAATTAGATTCAAAGAGTTTATATACGGTCTAAGTCCACGCTTAAAATTTTAAATAATATCGTGTGAGATTACGAAATTTTGTAGAGTCAAATTTTGATTAGAAATATAATATATACGAATAGAAGTTGAATATTTGACAACAAACACTTTCCAAAAAAGAAATTTCTAGTATCAAAATAATGTTAAAAAATAGGTGATTCAGTTGGTTTCCCCTGATTTAGTTACGCACCAGATGGTAAATTTGAATTATACTCAGCTCTATTTAGAGAACTTAAGCTATGTATTGGATCTTGTCGATCTAGTTGTTACTTGTTGACAAAAAAAAATAATTAATTTTGTTTATATTAGACATTTCTTTTTGTGAATTTATAATGCTTTAAATGGTGTACATATAAATGCAATAGATACCACTTGACGACAACTACAAGTGGTTGGTCTAGCTTGAATTATTGTCCGACGTCCGTGTTTTACGGTTATGTTTGAACGTTGTTCGGATTACTTACAATCTGATTTTCCTAATCCTTAATATTCTTTTTATTGCAGCTACTAGTTAATGTCTTGATATTTTTTACATCCAGAGGTTATTACTATAAATATCACGTAAAGAAGAATCACAAGCCAAACTTTCAAACATCATGAATTAGGAAATGGTTTTGTGATTTAACAATACAAGGATTAAATAAATAAAAAATCTGAAACAACTCTTTGAACTCACGAATTCTTGAGGTAGAATGTTCGGATAACTTACAATATGACTTTCATAAATCTATTTTTTTTGCTACTAATTAATGTTTTGATTATGTTTACATCTACAGGACATTACTATGATTATCACGTAAGATATGACGTTTCTTCAGATTTAGGTTTTAATCCACAGTTCATATTTTTCTATCTTGAATAGAGACCATATAAAGTAATTGTCACTAATCTATCGATTCTATTACAAATATTTTGTCACTTTTATGTCGATCTTATCACAAAATTGAAACAACTAATTGTCACTAATATGTCCATTCTATCACAAAAGCCATTATAACCGATACCAGAACTACTCTAATTTTATATGTTTATTTTTTTGTCGGCAAATATAACTTTATTTTCTTTTTCAATTACTATATTTTTGACGGCTTAAAAAATAATATTATTGTAACAATAATATTCCAAGCTTTTTTTTTTTTTCTTTTGATAAACATTCCAAGCTTTTCTTGACTTATATATTTTATAATACTACTACGAGAGCTTCCAAAACGTAAATCATAAAAATAAAAAAAAACTAACAAACATTCTACTTAAAGACATATCGTCAAAACTAAAAAAAATAAAGTTCTCCAACCATCTGAATAATCATTTTCGGATTTATTTTAGATATTACAAACCATAAACCATATCATCATAATTCATTTTCAAAAATGTACAAATTTAGCTATATTGCAGAAGTTTATTTAGGGATGCATATATGTGAAGACAAAGTATGATATATACACTCATTTTGTTTTCATAAAGTTGGTTAAATGTAGGACACAGAAGTCGTTTTAACTTATTATCAATTTTTATGAATATTAAATTATTTCTTAACAAAATCAAAAATAAAAATAGTTCGAGAAGAAACTATAAATTCAGATAAAGAGGTCTCACATGCGACGCACTTTGGGCTAAAGAGTCGGACCGTAGGGTCTCCATGCACATGCCTTCTCCTATTTTTGAATATTTTATTTTATTTTTCAATTTTTTTATTTTACATATAGCTTATAAATATCGAATTTAATTTTCTTCAAACTATATACTAAAATTTTGCTAGCTGAAATAACCAACCAATGATTTTTTATCATATTATAAATATTTAATATCGAGTGTTCATTCTCGAATTCGAAAAAAAAAGTTTTTACCTTTTTTCTGATAAAGAAAGTTTTTTACTTATAAGTTTTATTTTTAACATACAAAGCTGAAAGTTGTCATGACTCATAAATCGGCAAATATGTGGACTAGAGACAAATGGTTGGATTTTAATGTAACTTTATGAGAACAGGAACACTTCTACCTTTTCTTGTATAATCAGTGGACTAGTTTAAACGCAGTAATTAAGTTTAGTGTGTTTCTAGTTCGATCTTCAGTGAGAAAAATGTTTTTACGCTATGTCAATTTAGTATTAACAATAACTGGTTTGGAACAATAACTAGTGTGAACTTGTCGGTTAACAAAAATGAACATATAATGTTCCAAAAAATTCTTGAAATTACATTTTAGAGAAAATATTAACAGCTCAAACTTAGAAAACATTTAAAAGGGTTTTTTTTATTATATTTTCATCCAACTCGTGAAAATTTTGACATTTTTTTCCATGGCAAACAAATCATATAAAAACAATAAGATATTCTGATAGTAATATCATAAAAATAACTAATTGAAACAAATATTACACACCACCGGCTACGAAACCGAGCCAAGCTTATCCGACGACTGAAAATCAGCCAGAATCTTTGATAACACGGTCATAGCTCTCACTTGCATTTCCAACGCCGCTATGTAATCCGCCGTCTCATCCAAAAGATCCGGTAACGCCGTTCTCCGACAACCCGGTACCAACCCACCCAAAGCCCGAACCCGATTACCAACTGCCGACAACTTCCTCCTCCTCCTTCCTCCGACAGCCGAAGCCCACGCCGGTTTTGTATTCTTACGGCGACTTAGACTCGTCCCGACCCGGCTCACCAAAATGGCTCGGCTCCATCTAGTGGCTCCATGAGCCGTAGCCGCAAGAACTTTATCAGCCGTATCTCGAACTGTTGAGTTCCTCCGTGATCGCCTAAGAGCATCATAAAGCTTCAAGGAATATACCTTCTGCGCCGTCGTGGCTCGCCATCTCCGACAAAGATGACTCACCGGAGCTCCGGAACTTCTTTGTGATCGACGGAGAGCCTCCAAAAGTTTTGGAGCAAAAACTCTTTGCCCTCTTTGTAATCTCCGACGAAAAGAGATTGTTTCATTCCCTTCTAGATCCGGTGACGTTGAAGTATTCGATTCAGAAGACATTAACACAAGAATTGTAAAAACTAAAGAACTTTTTTTTTTTCTTTTTTGAAGAATGTATCGAATTGAAGAGCAAAGTGGAAGTCTTTCTTTTGTTGATAATAATTTAGAAGAGAGGATCTCTATATATAAATATTTGGGAGATACTGGAGAGACCCATTTATAAAACCAATTTTTTTATTTTTTCTTATATTTCTTGTCTTTTCGAATTGAATACCATATTTTATTTATTTTTCTTTTTCTTGAATAATATAATGTTTAAATTCACATTGGCAGATTGGTGAATATGCAAAAGGAACAGTTTTGTATAGTAAGTTTAATGCATTTTTGTGTTAAAATTAAAAAAGAACAAAAATATCTTATATTCTTCTTTTGTCGTTGAAAAAAAATATTTATCTTCATTGTGATAATTTTAGATATTTTTAATAGATATTTTACACATAGAGAACATTTGAAACTTTTTACAAACCTATTTATGATGTTGAGCGGCGTAAATTTATATTATGACGTGGAATTATTTGATTTGTAGATTTTTAATATGTGAAAAAGAACAAATTTGGAGATGTAATAATGTGAAGGGCAATGATTGGTGGCAATATAACCAATAGATAGAACATAAAGCTAAAAAACAAAATTTAGCATAAAGAAACAAAAAACTAATGAGTTTTTTTTAAAAAAAAAAAAAAGAATAGGAGAAAAGAGAAGATGCATGTGATTGTGTTTTATTTAACACCTTAGGCTTAGTGTTGTGGCTATTTATCAACCACAATTTCTAGCTCACATTTTTTTTTCTTTCTAAAAAATCTGTTTCTAATATTTGGTGTCTTGTGAAACATATAACATGTTCTTTATATTTTTCTTCTTTTTTGGAAAATAATAATTTGATATATTGATTCTTTCGAAAAAGTTTGAAATTGGGTTTTGGATTACACATGTCAATCAATATATAAGTAAAAAGACAATTCCTATATATATATACACTAAATAACATTATATAATATATATATATATATTTAAAAATATATATTTTAATTCCAAATCAAAGAATGAAGTAATAACTCAATCACATTTTAGTTATAATTATATTTTTAACATATTGCATTAAATTTTTCTTTAAAAATTATTATTTTTATCCCATATCAAAGAATGAAGTAATAACTTAATCACATTCTATTTTATAGTTAAATTTTCAACATATTATTGAAACATAGTGGAATCTTTTTCTTTCCTTTTTATCAAAATTATTGTATTCTTTGGGTTAGTCTAATTAACGAGTACATTGTATTTTAATTGAATATTATTAAAATATTAATTTTAAATACAATACAATGTGTAGTATATGTAATTAATTAAAGCTGTTATAAATGAAATAAAAAAATTAAGGAACAAAAATATATATTTTGGAAGCGGAGTTGTTTTCACTCTGGTGATTAGGATGATCCAGCTAATAACTTGACACATGGTTCGATTCTTACTTATGATAATTTAAAAATGAATTTTCGGGATAAGTTTTAGGCTATGGATCAGATTTTATTGATCTAATATTGACAAAAATAAAGAGCTGGAAAGAATAAAAATGAAAAAGTAGGGTATTAAGCTCAAAACGTGAGTCATGACAGAGAGACTTGCCTCCTCGCATCAGACACGCTTTGATATCATCTGCTTCTAAATTGTTTCCTTTTATGTTTGTTTATTTATTATTCCCAAATCAAATGATTAGTTGTTATCCTCATTGATTATTTGTTATCCCAATTCAAGACAATTATTTTATTAATCATGACAATAATTTCTTTCATCAACATAAATATATTGGTATGCAAATCTTATTAATTTCTTTGTCAAAAACATTGATTCTATTATAGGTGTTATAATGAGCTAAGTTGCTCAATTAAACTTAGATCACTATGAGTTTGAATATCTAGTAAACCAATTCTAGTCAACTAATTTATTAAATGATTTTCAAAACGTAAATTTGTATCAAATTATTTTGATCGTGAGTTCAGGTCTAGTGAGTTAAATGACCAAGTTCTCGAGTTAATACCAAATAATTATGAATTTTTTTGTTTGATATTAGTTGATATTTTAAGATTTGCATGTAAAATTTATTGTCTATTTAGTGTTTTTGACCCTTTGAATTCTGCAGATTGATTTGTGATTGATTAGATTATTTTGGAATTTGTGATAAAACATGTTTTATTTAGATAAAATAAAAAAATTTAATAATTTTTTAAACTGTGTGAAAAACCCAAAAAATCAAATATAATGAACAGAAGAAGAAGTATATATTTAAACAATAATGATAATAATAATTTTATAAAAAAATAAAATGTATAAAAAAATAGCTAATAACTCAGAAATTCATGAACTAGTTTATACTCATTAAAGCTCAGTCAAAGCTTAGAACAATTAATTTATTGGTTAAAAACATAACTCAAATTCAGTTAAGTTAATATCGAACTAATCTGAACCAACTCATAAACTAATAACTCAGAGAATCTATATACATGTTAAACTCAAAATCATATCAAACTGGGAGAATTGCTAAAATATCCATACAACCAAATTTTTTTATTAAAAATATCCTTTATGTTAATTAATTTTCAAAAATATTACAAATAAGGGTTTTATATAAACTAGTAAATGAAAAAAATGGCATTTATTACAATTCCTCTATCAAATTTTATAGAAATATAGTGCCAATTTTGTTAATATTTAACTTAAATTTATAATATTCAATATTCTAGAAACCCCATCATAAAAATAAAGAAAAAAAATTAATTATTTGATTTTAAAAACAATTTCCCGAAAACTACGGGTTTGTTAAGTCACATGTCATAATTGTATTGGTTGATCTTATAAAATCAAATCTATCTAACCCGTTGACTTGTCTTTGACAAATCCTAGTAGGATTATGATTTACAAATTTGGAAAAAAAAGGTGGTATTATATAATCCTCAAGGCGGGCAAAACCTGAATATGCAGTGATTCAAAAGAAAAGAAACAAGAAAGAAATATTCAATGGAGATTTCGAAACAAGCACTTGGAGGAGTTGGCCGCAACAACGACCCGAGTCTTCTTCTTCATGAGGTCTCTTTTTACTTTACTCAATTCTCTTTCTCTCTCGATCTTCGTGTATGTTACTCTGTTTCTACGTTAACGTTTCTCTATTATTCGATCTCTCTGTTTCTTCATATCGTGTTTTGTTTCTGTCTCTCGTGTTTCAGGTTCCATATTCACCTATAAACTTTGATTTGATTCCATATCAAGATTACTTGGATTACACGCAAACTCTGGACTCTATCAATTCTTTTGATAACGAACCTCAACAATTCAATCAAAGTAATCTTCAGGACGGTTTCTTTGATTTCATAGTCACGACTTCAAATCTTCCTCCTGCAACTTCTGGGAATCCAAAGGCTATGAATTTCCCAGCCTGTAAGATCACAATTGGTCAATGGTCCTATGTTGCAGTCTACCCTGATGATATTGTGGTGAAAATCTATTTCGCCAACAAGAGACTTATTTGGGAGTTACTTATTCCTGAAGAAACAGGAACTAGTGATAGAACAAGGCAGAAGAAAAAAATTGAGATCCTAAGTGATGATATCTTGTCTCTTAAAGCAAAGTTTCATGCAATTGATGACACTGGAATCCTCGAAGTCGAGGTAATAGATACACTTACTTTGAATATGCTTATAGACTCCTTTATGAGATTAATTAACCAATCTTTGAGATGTTTGATTTGCAGTTGAAAAACCCTCCAACATTCTTCCTAGAGAATAATCAAGAAGCACGAACACACACTCTATGGAAAATGATAGATCAGGATTTTACTCAAAATCAGTCATCTATTTGCAGGTTTCTTACTTTATCGTCATATCATGTTTTTTTGTTTTGTTTTGCTTTTAGTATCTCTGAAACTGATTCTAAGCTTTATATTTGATAGGAGACATCAACTTTGTTTTAAACCTGGCGTTCTGCAAAAGAACTTGAAGAAACTTGTGACCAGCAGTCACTTCTGGTTTGAACTCTTCAAAGTCCCCTTCCCGTTACACGACAGTCTTTACTTCGATAGTGGCTATGGAGACAGCAGCATCAACAGTTCACTTACTAACTTCAATAGTGGCTATGGAGACAACAACATCAACAGTTCACTTACTAACTTCAATAGTGGCTATGGAGACTACAGCATCAACACTTCACTTACAGACTTCAAGAGTGGCTATGGAGATAACAACATCAACTATTCACTTACAGACTTCAATAGCGGCTATGGAGACAACAACATCAACAATTCACTTACCAACTTCAATAGTGGCCACGGAGACAACACCATCAGCCATTCACTTACAGACTTCAAGAGTGGCTATGGAGACAACAACATCAACAATTTACTTACCAACTTCAATAGTGGCCACGGAGACAACACCATCAACAGTTCACTTACCAGCTTCAATAGTGGCTACGGAGAGAACAGCGTCAACAGTTCACTTACCTACTTCAATAGTGGCTATGGAAACAACAACATCAACAATCCACTTACCTACAACCATGAGCAGATACTTGGCTTCAATAGTGTCGACAATGGTGATCTTAATCACCTTTTTCAAGGTACTTCTCTTGGATATTACCCAAATCATCTTATATTTGAGTCGGATTTGAATCTTGTAGGAGTGGACAAAGGACCTGATCCTGTTGCGGGAGTGGACGAAGGAATTCATCACATGGCAAATCAAGTCTTGGCTGATGATGGAGACTGTGTCGGCTGCCTACTGGAAGTCTGCTCTTTACATTTTCCAACGAATTAAAGCCATCAAAACTGGATCCAGGATCCTGAAGGACCTGCAATCTACAGGAAGTCTACTCTTTATCTTATGAATCCATAAACAACGTTTCTTCATTCTTTTGGACTAGTTTCTTCATTCTCCATAGACAATGCGTTTAGATCATTTGCTTTATTGTTTTTTTAGTAACTTAGATCATTTACTTTTATGTGGAACATTGTTATTGACATTAATTCAGAAAATTCCGACTCTAATTTACCAATTTTCTAAAGAGTTTCTGTAAAAGAGTTCAACAGAACACTCAGTGAATTTTCCCTCGCAAAAATTTTGATCAAAAACATTAGAACATAGAGATACAAGTGACCAAATATTCATCATGACTTTTTTGAAGATCCAAAGCCTCCAAATCCCATCATCTCTGCAACCTCAGGATCCATCTCTGGCTCTTCTTCCATAATCTTCCCTTTCTGAAACCAGAGAATTTGAAAAACATCTAAATCAGATATCCAAAAGCCAATCACATCAATCATGTAAATAAGAGAGCTCAAGAAGACATCTATATATGAAGACTTACCTTCTTCTCTTTCTTTTTCTCCCGACGCAGCCGTTTTATTTCTTCCTCTTCTTCTTGTTGTTTCTGGACGCGTTCGTCCAAATCTATTGCCACATCAGGATCAAGTTCAGTTAGTCGAAATCTAATATGCCTTAGATGAAGACTTCAGCGTTATGTTTCAACCTTCTTCGATTCATTTAAACATTATTTTTTCCAGGGAATAGTTTCTGGTTTCTAAAGAAACATCAGTTTACAATACTCAGAGATAGGTTTCCTCAGAAGTCTTACCTTGTTCCGTGAAAGTTCCTGGTGTTTTCCGCTTCTTTAAAGCCTCAAACCGCCCTTGGACCTATGCATTCAAACCAGATGCACGTTTCTCTCAAATTCATTCATAAACATAGCCCCATGAAAACAATTAAGCATATGTCTGGAAGAAAATATTCAACCTGTTCAAGCGAAGATCTTTCCACCCGCATAGACATTCCCAACGCCCTTTGATCTATGGGAAAGAAAAACAAAAGTGTCCAGTTTAGTTTACAAATTATAATCAAACTGGATAGTCTATCCAACAATTTAGTGGCTTCAAAATGAATCTGATTAACTAGTTTGACTTGTCAGGAATATGATGTGTAAAGAGCAGATCAAAGAGTCATTACTTACGTTTTTTCCCATTTATGTGATCCAAGTAGTTTGCCGAATCTTTAACAACACAATCACAAACGCGACAGAAATAACCGGCCTGAGGGAAGAAAAGTATTTATGTGATCACCAGCAGATTCCTGTGTGATTACAAGTATCTGCTTAAGGTCATATTTGCGAGTACAAGTACAAAAAGTCATTACCTGCTGACTTAGAGGTGCTACCGGTGTAACAACCTAATGATATAAAAGAGCGTTAGATACGTCCATATCAAAAGAATACAAGAACAAGATTTATATCAAACCGACTTATATCGATTAAGCTCACATAAAAAGAGAGTGTAATAATCAGTTCAAACATCAATGGCGTTTGCAGCATAGTAGGTAATATACCACCACAACATATTAACTACTCTCAAGCAGGATTAGTACCTAAACAACATAATTTTAATACAATTCAGATCAAAACTGAAATGTTCAATGCTTAAGAAAGTGAATTTTTCATGTAAAAAAGGGACCAGATTGAACATCATCCGTGACTCAGACACTTGTCCAAGAACAAGTAGACAAAAGCTACTCTCATGAATTCTTTGTCTTTAACGATAAACAAAAGAAAAGCTTGCAGATTTCTATTCAATTCAAATGGTGACATATACGAATAACACAGAAAAGAGGTTAAAAGAGATCAAATCACCTGTGTCTTGCCCAGACGAGATTCTAGGTCTACATGATAATCTCTGTGCTTCAAAGGGGCTCTTTGCACAGGAGGACCTTTGGCTGCAAAAAACAACAAACCAATTAATGTCATATAAGAATTCGTAAAGGAAATTTTTTTCATAACCTGAGAATCAGAGAAGTAGTCCTACACCGAGATTTCGACCGATCTGACTCCTGCATCAGACAACAACAACAACAAAAAAAACGCATGATTGAGCTTTAAAAATTGAAAATCAAAGATCAGATATTGCAAAATTGGGAAGAAATTAACCTTCTTTTCGCGTTCACGAGCACGTTCCCGATACTCTTCTGTATCGAACTTCTTTCTAAACGTATTATCAACTCCAGCAGTCTACAAAACACGAAGCAAACTCAAAGAGAAGAAGAAAAAGAAAAAACCCTACATGGCCAGAGAGTTGAAGAGGAACTAGCGTATGCTTACGCTGTTGCTAGACGCCATTGGAGAACAAAAAGCTCAAAGGACTCTCAGCTAAAAGAGGAGGAAACACCGATGATTCGAATTAATTTCCGTCTTCCATGAACAAATGTCTCTATATAGACAACAGAATTTCATGTTTTAAGTAACTTCAACGCTTTCAAATCTCTGATTAGGGTGTTTGGTCTAGTGGTATGGTTCTCGGTTGGGGTTCATAAGTCCCGAGTTCGATTCTCGGTACATCACCATCAATATCCCTAACAACGTTATCCCGTTTTTCACATTAAAGTATGACTCCATGTCGTTTCACTTTTTCCCTGCACATGGTCGTTGGTGCTCAACTGTCATGTCCGGCACTAAAACGGTTTTAAAATGTCTTACTTTTTGCGATTTCAGTGATACACAGCTCTATCAAAAAGGAATGCTCTTTAATTACACTGTTAGAGAATGTAGTTTAGCCTAATCTTGTTTTAACTGATGAAGCCTGTATAAAGAACTAAGAAGACCAAGTCATTGTCAGAAACACAAAAGAAGATCATTAACTAAGTCATCAACTAATTCAGACACAATATCTTCTTCAATATCAACTCCTTCTTCGTAAGTCTCTTTCTTGTAATCAGCCCATTTCCCTTCAATACTACTCATTTCATTGTCAACAAGCTCATCCATATTCATATCTCTCATCTTCTTTAATCTCTGAATCTCTTTCTGCACCTCTTCCGCCAAAATATCTCTCCTTTCAAACAAAACGCCTTCTTTTCCCAACAATCCTCTGCAACTTCCCGTGAGCATTTGCTCGCATTTGAGTGTTAAGCACTGATTCACAAAGTCAAACAGCGTTTTTCTTTCAATTGTGCTCCGCTCATCTCTCTTACATTCGATTTCATCAAAAAGGCTCAGAGGTAATATCTCAGTAGCCATCCCCAAGGAGAATTCTTTAACCATCAGTTGGCCAGAGGATATAATCTCGGTTATGTACTTGAGCTCCCATTCATCGCCTTCTTCAGCTCCTGATAAAGCTACTGATTCAGAGAATTCGGTTTCTTCAATTCCATGGTGGAAGTCATTACTTGAATTTGATACACTCTTTCTGCAGGAAATTTGGAGATCTTCGGAAGGACTGAAGCTGTCAACTTCCTGATCTTCTGCCTGTGTCATAGAAATATGCAATTTTTAAAGATCAGCGAGTCAGAAGACCATATGGAAATATATATATATATATATATATATATAGACTTATTGATAGTGGTAAGCTAATAAAAGTAAATCTAGCCTTGTGCAGAGAAAGGTGTTAGACCATATGGCTAACCTGGAATTTTCGGTTATCGTAGGAAGAAGTACACTCAGAAACAGAGTCGCTCTCTGATAAACCATTACCCAGATCATCTGATGGCAATGATATCGTCCCATTCACCCAATCCTTTGTGATGGAACTTGAAGACTCTTCTTCTTGGGTAAGGTTACTGCAAGATGACTCAATCTTACAGGTTAGCTCTCTGAGCTTCTGTTCCAAAAGAATATTTAAAGAATCACCGTCGATCTTATTGAAACTAACTGCAGATTCTATATCTTGATCGCTCTTTTTAGTGGAGGATCGTGAACCAGATGATAAACCCTTGATGGGGGATGAGAAAGTAAACGAAATCACATCCATGTCCTTCTTTCGATCATCTTCCTTTGTCTTCGATTTGCCATCAACTGTGATGTTACATTTTATCAACTTATCACCCTTTTTAATTCGTTTATCTCTGATAATTCCAGATTCATGTACCCCATTTAACGGTTTTTTGCTGCGGAGAATATTCTTTTGGCCGGAAGAAGACGAAGCAGTGCTCTTCTCCGCCAATGTTGCTGCAAAGCCAAGCCTTTTAGATGTAATTCCACTATCCACCAACACCTTGTTTACAGCTTTGTTCATCACTTTGCTGCCTTTCTGATTTGAAACAGACATCACAGCAATTTGATTATGTTTCTGGTTATTTGGTTTAGCCACAGTTTTCCCACTGCTAGCAGATGATTCTCTAAGAGCATTTTTCATGGTGCGGTTCTTAGTTTCCATCTTCTCCTTTTGGCCTCTGTTGTCCCTTGAGGGTGTTGAACTGTCTCGCTTGTGAGTATTATTACCCTTTGCGTCTGAAGATACAGAAGGTGGCTTCACTTTACCCTTCGAACCATCAAAACTGTTTTTTACTAATAAATTATTTGTCTTCTGTGTCTTGAGTGATGATATAGTTCTCTTTTCGTCATGCTTTCCTCTAAAGCTCCTATTGTTGCGGGTACCATTAGAGATTTGAGAGCTTGGTCCTTTCTGTGAAGCTTCTAGTTTCTCTTTCAAATCTTTGATCCTCATTGGAAGTGTTGAAGAAGAATCAGATGATGAAAACCGTGCTTTAGCAACTAGCTGAGGACTTGGTTCAATCATTCTTGAAGCTGCTTCCATTACATAAGCGGGGTTCCTAGACTGAACAAACCCAGGACTCCGGATAGGAGATAAGAGCTTATTGTGAGTGACAGGGATTGGTTTAGCCGACCTTGGAGGTAATGTTTCGGTTTGAAAGCGGTCAATAGGCCGATTATGCTCTTTATTCATTCTTGAATCCAAATGGTCCCAGGAGATACCATCATAGTCACTGCGGAGATTTATATAACCCAAACTCTCATATGCATCCCATGTGCTTTCCTTCCGTGAGGATCTGAGGAAATATGGATCAAAATCAGGTTTAGACCGGGGCTCTGAGGCACTTGCTACAGGTAAGGACTTTAAACCCATGAGCCTCGCAACCACACTCGGAGCTCGAGACCCTTGTCCATCCTCACTACTGGCAGTGGATGTAGAACAACTGGAGTCACTTCTCGGATTGTAAGTTGAATTCTTTCCAATCTCATTCCCTTCAATCTATTAAAAACCATCAAATCGAAGACCATTGGTTCCTATCATTCACTTGAATCAAAAGAACATAGATTAAATAAGAAAAGAAAAGGTATTGAGAAGCCTTACCGGTGAGGGCCATGAGTTTGAAGGGGGTTGAGCATTTTGTTTCTCTTGCTTTGATACTTCTAACACAAACAAAAAAGACAAGATTTTGAGTCTATTAAACAAGAAGCGAAAGTAAATAAAAAGTGAAGCAGTTTGACTTGTGTATACTAAACAGGACTAAGCATCAAAGTTCACAGACAATGGAACCAAAATCCTGAACAAGGAAATGCATTGATTCAGACCAAAAAGGGTCTACATAGCAAATAAATTGAATCAAGATACATAACGAGAAATCAATCAATGGCTTGAGACTTAAATCGAGATGGTAAGAACTTTGTTTTGGAGACGTTACCGGAGAGTTCTGAGTTGCAGTTGCTGCTAGAGGAGAAGAGCTTCTTCCGGGATTTACCAGGCCAATCAAAGAGATTTAGAAAACCTCCTCTGGATCGTTTTCTCTCAACAGCCTCCATTTTAATCATCTAATATCACAGCAATTAAATTACTTCTATGGAAGACATGATAGGGATTCTAACTATGAGCTCAAGCTCAGCCAACTATTAAAGATGAAATTTTTGTTTGGCTTTTCAATCAAAAGGACAAAATCGCGGAACTTTGGACAGTAACATTAACAGTCTACAACAGTATAAAAGAGGAATACTGACAAATCAAATGATTCAGCCAAAATAAAAATAAAAAACTCAGAAATGAGTAGAATGGTACCGAATTCAAAATCGTCTAAACGTTAAACGACAAAATGAAGGCGCAGTGACGAAACCCAGAAGTGTTCTTTCGCACAATTGATACTGAAGATCGAAACCCTAAAAAGAACGAAAGCCTCTTTGTATCTCTCTCTCTCACACACACACTGAGTATACCTCTGTAATTTCTTAAATTAGTGAAAAGAATAAAAAATTGAGATTTTTGAGAAGTGGGTCAGAACAACAAAGAGAGTAATGCAAAATGGCATTTGGGGAAGAAGAAAACAGATATGAAAAAGTCGACAAAAATTGGGGATTTGGGTTGAGAGTAGAAACCTAAAGAAGAAAAGAAGAAAAGAAAAAAAGAGCGGAGCTTGTGAAAATTGAAGATAGGCAGAGAGCGTGAATTGATGTGACAGAAGAGAGAGAGTTTTGAATTTTCCAATATTTTCTCTTTCTCCACCTCTGGAAATTAAATGTAACATTGTTTTCTGTAAAATAAAGAAGACTTTTTTGCTGATATGATGAATTTTTGTTGGGGTTTAGATACGAAATTTAATGTTTATTTTTAAGGCATTTAGACCAATAGTATTCAACAATAATGATAATGTAAAATAAGTACGCAAACATTGACCAAAATGGAACTTCTTGGTATCAGGTGGCAATCTATATATACCCTCATCTTCACTTACTTTTTTTTTTTTGGATAAGATCAATTCACTTACATCTTCACTTACTACAATTCGCATTTAATTCTTCTGGTTCAAGAACTCAATAATCAACAATTGAACAAGATCCCACTCAAGAGTAGGACGATTCTTCGACCAAAAAAGGTCTCTCGACGCAGCAGAGACGCTTCTTGACCAAAACTTCTGGTATCTCTACCGAGTTCTACCGTTTACTCTACCTGAATTTAACTCTGAAATTGTGTTTGTCCATGTGATATTGATATTGTTAGGATTTTGAAAGGTTTTGGTATAAATGAAACTTTGTCGATCCAACTCTTGATAACAAAACGCAGATTTATTGGTTGATCTCTTTCAAACAAATGCACCACGAGAAGAAACTATTCATATTTTTATCAAAAAAAAAAAAAAAAAAANNNTTTTTATAAAAAAAAAAAAAAAAAAAACTATTCATATCAACTTTAAATAATTAATAACGCATTCATTCTTTTAAAAAAGAAACAGATTAAGTTACAGAATAATGTTAGCAATTCATTAAAACAAGACAATTTCTTAGATTAGTCTACAATAAAATCCCTCTAAACTACTTATTCATATAAATCATTCTAAACCCTAATACATTCTTGATAATAACCAAAAACTCACACGATTACCCTCGGATTACATTTTGAAACAATGGCTATTTCTTCCAACACAAAAAACATTAACTCAATCCTCCCTCTTCTTCTTATTCTAATCATAACTCCTTCGTCCTCATCCTTCTCCGCCACAGATATCGTCACAAAAGAGCTCCTCAACAAACTCTGTTCAGAATCTACAACTTTCCGTGATAATTTCTGCTTCGAATGGCTCAGTGCAGATCCTAACGCGATATCAATCACCATCCACGACCTTATGAAGCTCACAGTCAAAAAAACTCAAACGTATGGTGTGAACAACCAACAACTGTTAAGGGACTATGCAAGAGGCTCTCTTAATGACCAGCGGCTCAAGAAAGCTTACGAGTCATGTGTGAACAGTCATGATGTAGCGATCAAAGAGCTTGAGAGGACTCATGAGTTGTTGAACAATAGCTCTTTCGAGTTAGCATTTTATGCTGCCTCTAAAGCTCTTGATTATGCTTATGTCTGCAAAGATGAGTTCGAAGGTTCTTCTAATGAGCCGTCTATTGTTTTGGAACGCAGTGAAAACTTTATCGACATGTGTAACGTTGCTATGGATTTCACTCGACTTTTAAATTAAAATACATGTATGTTTCTATAAGAAAAAAAGAAGTACTAATAAGAAGTTTTGATTCTATAGATTTGATCAAGATTATTTTAGCTTTTTGCACAATTATCACACGGATTTGAACTGTTTAGACAAATTCTTCTGTCGAATGATTCTCCGAAGTACTCAAGTAACATCTGTCTTCTGCATTCTGTCTGAAACATCAATAGATTAAGAACAAGTAAGAATTATGTAAATTGTTGCCTTGAGCTCAATTATAGGCATTTGCTTTTCCATGTCAACGATATTACCTTAAGCTCACAATATTCCTGCATCTTCTTGGCCTGAGCCATGGCTGATTTAAATCTCTCCATGTTTCTTCCGTGTCCATTGCGTAACATGCAAACGACTCTGCTAAAATCTTTCTTCTGGTACAAGCAAATGCACTGCGCTTGAAGCCCGTCCCTACCTGCTCTCCCTGACTCTTGGTAGTAGCTTTCTATCGCTTTCGACAAGGTGTTGTGTATAACGAAACGCTGCAGAAAAATCTATTAAAAGAGAAAAGTGACAGAAAATTAGCAACAGCTATGAACAGGTGTGACTTACAACGTCTGCTTTGTCTATTCCCATCCCAAATGCGATGGTTGCACAAACAATTCGGACTTCCCCTGTTTGCCATTTCCTCTGGACATCAACTCTCTGTTTCGCAGGCATACCAGCGTGGTAATAAACCGTCTTTACCTTGCATTTCTCATTCAGAAACTTTGCCACATCGACACACTCACTTTTGGAGAGACAGTAAACGATCCCTGACTGATCCTTAAACCGGTCTTTTAGTAGCTCTTGGAGTTGTTTCAGTGGTTCCTTTGTTTTGACGATCACCTCATACTTCAAGTTGATTCTGTCAAAGCTCATCTTCAGAACCAAAGCCCTTGGGATTTTCAGACTTTTTAGTACGTCCTGATGTGAGAAAAAAAGAATCAAAGTGGCAATATAGCAGCGTTCAGATCATAAGGAACTACAACACATGATTTATTAGATGTTCTTCTGAAACTAAATTAAGAACCGGAGCAATGGAAGTCCACAGAGCATTTAAATCTGTTTTAAATTTAAAAGGATCTATTCATGGTTGATAGTTGTTACCTGACACACTGATTCAGTTGCCGTTGCTGTAAGAGCCATCACAGGAACACGGGAAAATTTCTGCTTGAGACATCCCAGCTCTCTATAGTCTGGCCGGAAATCGTGTCCCCATTGGCTGGAAAGAAAAAACCAGTACATTCAAGTAGAACACAGGGAAATTCTTCAGGTCACAGCCAGATATCTATTTTGAAATTAAGGTGTTGATGATGAGCAATTAGAGAGCATTTGTTTACATCACAAGAGATCATGGACAGAAGGATAGAACGGCATTGTACCTCACGCAATGCGCCTCGTCGACCACAAAACCTGCCAGCAGTCCCTGTTAACAGTTTTTTTACAGTTAAGAGTACGTTTGATATCAATTATGTGACAACAAGAAGATACTATCAACAGACTACCTTGCGATCTAAGCATCTTAGTGTCTCCAAAAAGGTTGAACTTCCAGCGATTTTCTCAGGTGTCACATATAAGAGTTTACACGATGGCTTATCTCTCCTGCAAGCAAAATGTCAATGCATGTATAAGCAGCATTCTAAGAGCATCAAGATGATTTATCTCCATTTAAGTAAAGAAACATAAATGACGCCTAAAAATACTTGGATGCTGTAAGATTGAAAGAAATAGAGTGTATCTTCACCTGAGCTCTTGTAATACAGCTGCTGCTTGGGAAGACGTTTGCTGAGAGTTCAGAAATGTAGCTGGTATCCCGAACTTAAGGTTCAGCGCAACTATCTGATCCTGGATGAGGGACAACAGAGGAGATATAACTATGGTAACTCCAGCTTTCATTGTTGCAGGAAGCTGTGCAAAAAAAATAAAAAGACCAAATTTACTAGGCAGAATGTTGCAATACAAAGTAATGGTTATTTGACTAGCTATTCCATAATAAAATTCAAATCACATCTTTGGGAGCCTAGAAGTAGAGTAAGGTATCATCATCACCTGGTAACATAGACTTTTACCCCCTCCTGTCGGCATTAGAACAAAACAATCCTTCTTTTCCATAGATGCTCTACATGCTTGATGTTGCAGGGGCCGAAACACCTTGTTCCCAAATATCACAAAGTTTGCAAATTCCAGATCATCTAACGCCTGCAACTCTTCATAACTCGGAGTTTCATGGTCCTTGTCTGATACATGTACAGAAGGTTTTCTGCCCGAAGCTGTTGGAACTGAATCTTCCATGGAATAATCCTTAAAACACAACAAATTATAAGTTTCAGTTCACGTAGAACGTACACTTCGTAACTGAAAACACAGTTCAATATGTGAAAGAGAGATATCAAATCCAGAAACTGTCAAAGGAACCCATGATAAAACTCTTTTAACTTGGACATGAGCACCCAACCCAAATGAATGAAAAGCTAAGTCTTTCTAATAGAAGCTGCCTTTAATCTCACAGTTCTCACCAAATTTGTTGTTATATGTACAATAAAAGTAGGTGTATCAGCGGATTGCAAGAGAATAAGAAAATATCTACATAAAAAACGAGAAACAGTAACTGCAAATTTGAATCTTACCATAGATTCCAAAGAGTGATTTCTGGAACCCCGCTGTGATCTCCTTGGAACCTTGAAGGGTGTCTCGTTATCTTCCAAATCACTAGAAGAATCCAGATCCATAATCTCCGGATGTTTCTTTGGCTCAGGAGAATCCTCAATGACATGAACTTCGAATTCTGAATTATCATCATCCGTCTCGAATCCATTATCACTAGAATTAGTTTTATCAAACAATTCAGCCAATGCTCCTTGAGCCTCAGACTCTATAGCTTGTATATCATCCCATTCCTCACTTCCTTTCTCATAATCAGCTAACGCCGCAAGAAAATCATCCCCACACAGTTCAACAGTGATAAAATCCCGACCATCGTCACCTAATGAATCAAATGACAAATTAATTTAGTCAGATAAAGATCAAACACAGAGAATCCAAAACCCGCGTCTAAAAATGCATCAGTAATCACAAAATTATCAGAGTATAGCTTTTAAACTCTAGATTCGAATTTCGTACCGTAAAGGGCGACGAATCGATCCAAGCATTCCTTCGCAGAATCTTCGTCGAAACCGAGCTGTGTAGCTAGGCTTAGCAATCGAACTTTCTCCAATTCGAGATCCTGTTCTTTCATATTGGTAAACGGCCGTTAAATTCCGGCAACTGAAACAGCAAATTCTCCCGACGAGCAATTAGAATCAAAGAAAAAAATCTGAAATTTTTAGAACCTCGCGCACAATAAAACCTCAAACACTTATTCCCGCCAATTTGCAACTTTGCGATTTTGTTTTCCCACATATGGGCTTTAAGGCCCAAGACCGGATTTAATACACTAGATCACCAAAATTACCCGATCGCTCTCCCAAAGCCGGTTTTAGATGCGATTCGTTAAGAACCGGTCTCGGTTCTTCCTCTTCTGGTTCAAATTTTAAAATTATGAAAGTCCGGTTAAATTGAGCAATTTGGTTTAGTTTTCTCAATGATACTCTATTACTTCGTAGGTCGGCTCCTGGCCACTTGTTCTGTCTACACATCAATGTCTCTAATTACTCCGGTAAGTTATTTACTTTTGACTTTTTCGATATCTTTAAAGTCAAATCTTTATTCCCTCTTGTAATTTTGTCTACTAATCAGACTTTCCACTATAATATTTATAGCTTTATAAGACTAAAATCTTAATATCTATGGTGCGGAATGTTATCAACAACAATAAGATTTTTCTTTTCTTGGGCTAAATAACAACAAAAATTAGTGCATATTGTGTTGTCAAAGGATCAGCAAAACAAAACACTGTGGTCTTGTTCTTTTCACGATCGCACAACAACCCAAAATTACAAGCAGGTGAAGTTCTAATTATGTGAAAAATCATGTACACAAGCTACACAATACCAATAAACAAGTCACAACAATTCATTTAAATTGTAGCTGCTATTTATGGCGTCGTCTAGGATAGCCGTAAATGAGTGGCAACCACTTTTTTTTTTTTATGTTTTGATCAATTTTTATTTTTTTAAGAGTTAAATTGTGATTGTTTATGGTCGTTGAGCGACAAAATAAGGAACTGGGTTCATGTATATCCTAAAGTGCAAATAAATTCATGTGAGATTACACGACTGTTTTTGCTTCGAACTTCGATGAAAAAAGCTGCATAAATGAATATCTAAACATTTGGAAAAAAAAAAACCCTTCTTCAGTAAATGCATATCGAATTACATTTTGTATATTTCTATTTGATTCAAGGCCTATACATGTTTTCTATACATATTTTTATACCCTTTTTGAAAACTATTTGGCATATTTCAAACTATTTGGCACAATTAGTTTCTATACATATTTTTATATCTATACACAGAATGGTAGCTTCAACAATTCTTTAGTGAGACTTATTAGTTATTTACCAAGAAAGAAATAAACCAAGTCTTTATCAAAAAAAAAAAAGAAATAAACCAAGTGCTACGTTAATATCTCATCCATCTTTATTATTTTTTTTTCTGTCAAATATTTATATTGTATTAATATTGATCTCCATCTAATGCTACGAGCTAACCAATTCTCTTTAAAATTTAATGTTAAATGTTTTTAAAATATGATGTAATGAAAAGCTAGAGAAAAGTCTTCAAATCTGTCATATATCATTGAATTACGATTGTATCGCTTATGAAAATCATAAAGAGGACGATTGTATTTATGTTTGATCTTATATTATTAAGAAAATTAACAAAGAACGTACGTAGATAAAACACAAAACAAGTTTTTATTAATACAACGAAACAACAAACATGATACACAACCTGTTCTTATTTAAGGAGGAGAAACAACACTAGCTTCGTCATATATATTTTAGTTAAAACCAAACAAACTTAAACACTTACAAATAAACTTATTACTTTTAATTGCGTTTGAGTATAATCATATATTTGATCAGTGGTAATAACCGTAGCAAAGGCAACGCTCTTCGTGGTGGTGGCTATGTTTGTGTTGGCCATGATCATGATCCTCACACTCTCCTTTACATGAGTAATGGTAATGTTCCTTACATGCTGCTTCACAAGCTTTGTCCTTACATTTGTGATTGTACACTGGGGCTTCCCCTAAATACTGCTGACAATTCTTTTCTGGATACGTACTCGCCTCGCTCTTTGGGATTTCTGTATTGTATTTTGAACATTTATTCGAACTAATATGTTATGATTTGGCTATGTTGAGATTGAATAAAAAGATCATTAGAAAATTTTCTACCAAAAAAAAAAAAAAGATTATTCTAATAAATATGTTTGTATAAATTTATGCATGCGTATGAAAAAGTATAAATATTATTGAAAATTACCAGCTGAAATTAATAAGACAACGAGCAAAAGAGTTGTGAAGCAGATGGAATTGAAGATCTTTGCCATTTTCGTAGTTTTTTTTTTTTGTTTGAACGTAATTTAACTTGGGTGATACTAATCAATTGGGGTTGTCATCTATTTATAGAACAAAATGTTGACTTTATATACAAGATTTTGCAACATCGTCGTTTTAGTACTTACATTCCTTTTAAAACCCTACCAATACAGCAAACGACTCTGAAATCTGAATTCGCGTGAGAAAAATAGCATATGTGATCACTCAAACATTTGAACAGAGACGCTTTTTCAAGTCAACAATTAATTTGATTAATGACAAAAACTCAATTTTTAAACCTCTTATTAACTATCACATATAGTGGAGTAAATTAAGTTAAATTCTAAATGTCTAAATTATTAGCTGGAGCATTTAATCACTACACTAAGAAGAATTCGGTTCATAATTCTATAGATAACGTTATTTAATTAAATATATATTTATATATCTGGATGCGAAAGTTAAATTGAATGTCACATAATGAACACAATCAATAGAATCAATCAGAGAGATTAAACTAAATACGTATATACATGATATCAATTTCATTTTTGACCAAAGTAATAAACAAATAATCAAGAGTATAGAGAAAGATCTATATTCAATCTTCGAGAATTGGACCTTAATCTATTTGTAACTCTTTCTCAAAGATGTCTTCATTTTTCCTTCGGCTGGATAAAGCCTGTATTTGGCCACTTTTCTCTGTACATGGCCAAAACCTACACATGTTGGGAAGTAAGTGGTGCCTAACTTATAGAATTTTTTTCACAGAATAAGTAGTTGCCTAATTTTGATACATCTACACACAGAAATGGTAGCCCTAACATTACTTTTCTTATCGTCTGTAGAATATGCATTAATAGCCAAATAGAGGACTACAAAAGTGAATTACTAAAGTCGGCAGACAACAAAAATATTTCCAGAAACGTAGCCCAAAGGAGGGGAACTGGAATAAACACAACAAACTAATACCAGAAAATGATAAAAAAGACTACTAAAAATATGACTCAATTAAAAACAACTCCAAACAGATGAGCAAAGCCAACACAAGGCAAACACGGTCCTAGCGAATGGCGCAACCTATAGCGAATAGTAGCACCTTATAAATGGAGAACAAAGCTTCATAACCGACAAGAAATTATATCCCACATTCTTCCGGTAGTTGCGAGGTCGAAAAGAAACGATTAGTTGACGCCTTAATAGAAACTTTTGAAGAGAATAGACTTCGATCAAGTCTTGATAGTGCAGACAAGGAGAGAAACAAACTCCAATCCGGTAAGAACTAAACCCAAGAGAGATCAGCCACAGATTGATCCGGAGAAGAATACCAAATCTTCAACCTAGGGAGAGTACTTAACGAGACACTAAATCTGAGAAGCCTAATCCACCAAATCTGGAATCAACTCCATTATCCTAACTAACCAAACACAAGTCAAGCAAGAAGATAAACCAGCAAAAGGGGAAGGAGATCAATACCCTTGAAGACAACAAGTAAAACACCGACGAGGCCACCCTCCATCAGCGGAGTAGCTAAGACCGCCAAGAGCTAACAGCTCGACAGAGGACACCGGCAAGACCTCTGAGAGCCACGACGGGGTAGAAAGAGGCCACTGCGAAGGCTGAGAGCTTCCGTCGCTGAGAAAACCTTCAAGATCTAGCTTCCCTGAAGCCTAGCTTGGCAAAGAAAACCCCACCAGAGAACCCAAGACGACATAAGAGCTACTTTGACGAAGACAGCCATGAAAGTCGGTGAAAACCATTTTCTTCAGGACTAGATCTTAGCCTAACTTCCTATAAAAGTGAACAAACAGAGAACATGACCAAAAAAGGGAACACCGCCGGAGCTGTCGGAGCCTCCGGCCGGCGTTCCCAATACAATCTTCAAAAGTGTGGCGGCTGGGATTTAACGCTTCATCGAGAGAGAAAAAGAAATTAGGTCAAATTCGCCCCAACATTACTTAAGTGAGACTTATTAGTTTATTTACCAAGAAAGAAATAAACCAAGTGATAACCCATCCATCTTTATTTTGTAGTTGAATATCCTTTGTTACATGTCTTTTAAGAAAGCTAATACGGATTTGTTTTTATTTTTTATCAACCGTTCGACTGAAAAAAATATGATTCACTCCTTAAATTCTCTGTTAATCAAACATTTGATGTTAGAATCATTAGTTGGATCGTTCTTACCACATCCAAACTGGATAAAAAATCGGCATATATTTAATATACCATATAAAACATATATCATTGAGTTACACTTATTTGTCCTAAAAACTTCTAAATCTGAAAAACTAAAGAAAAATTAAATTGTATTGTTTATGGAAATCATCAAGACGGCTATTGTATCTTTTGGTCAATAATTTATAGTCCAAGTCCACCGATAAACTTTCTATATTTCAAGCCGCACATATTGGCGGACGCAGGTACAAGGTAGATGAGGCATGTGCCTCACATTAAAATTAAAATTTTGGTTAAATCTTCTTTGGTTTTTCATTTTCACCAAACAAAGTTTACAATTTATAACAAGAAGTGCTCCATATTAAAAATAAGTCTAGATCCGCCACTGGCCGCACATATAGTGGGTGTAATCAAATTTTAGATGCATGAACCATTAATTGAGACATGTAAGCCACTAAACCGAAAACAACTTAGAGAAGAACGAAGCTTGTATTGATGTGATTTTTTTTTTGTCACTCGATTTTCTTATATTATTAAGAAAATTAACAAAGAACGTACGTAGTCAAAACACAGTACAAGTTTTTATTAATTAATCGAAACAACAAACGTGAATCATGTTACATGATACACAACATGTTCTTGTTTAAGGAGAAACAGCACTATCTTCGTCCTAAATATTTTAGTTAAAAGCAAACAAACTTACACTTACATTATAGATATAATAAAATCGTAATATCTTTTTTGTTGTGTTTGAGTTTAATTATAAATTTCATCATATATAGTAAGAACCTTAGCAGTTGCGATGCACTTCATGGTGGCAATGGTAGTCGTGGCCATCGTCACGTTTCTCACACTCTCCTTTACATGAGTGTGGGTGATAATATTACTTACATATATTCCTTACATATACAATCTTTTTTTGTTACAATTGTGATGGTACTCCTCTGGAGCTTCGCTTAAAAATTTACTACAATTCGAATTGGCCTTGCTCTTGGGATTTTTGTATTGTATTTTGAACAATTATTCAAATTAATATGTTAAGATTTGGCTATATTGAGAATGAATAAATATATTTATTCTAAACATGTTTATATAAATTTATGTACGTGAGGAAGTTTTATAGTCTTTTTCACTCCACGAAGTCATGTTTGCTTAGAGATTAAAGGGGAGATTTGGTTGTGGATCGGATTTTACCGAACAAAAATTTATGGATAAAATAATATAGACTCGAACATAATTAAACACTCCATGAACACACTCAATAGAATGAATAAAATAAATTAAATTAAAATACATACATGATTTTCAGTTTCCTTTTTGACTTAACAAATAATTAAGAATATAGAGAGATCTATATTCCATGAATAATCTTCGAGCATTGGACCTTAATCCTTTTTTAACGATCTTTCTCAAGGATGTCTTCATTTTTCCTTCGGCTGAATAAAGCCTGCATGTATTTGGCCACTCTTCTCTATACATGGCCAAAACCTATACATGTTGGGAGTAATTCGTGCCTACTTTAGCATAGAAAAAATTTCATAGAATAAGTAGTTGACTAATTTTGATACATCTATACACAGAAATGGTAGCCTCAACATTACTTAAGTGAGACTTATTACTTATAAATTAATTACCAAAAGAAAGAAATAAACCAAGTGCAATGTTAATACTTCAACCTAATGACTCTTGGTTTAGTAGATTTCTTTAATAAAGAGGTCATGAGTTCAAGTGCACTTAGGAATAGTGATTTATGTTTTAAACATAGTATTATCAACGATTAGTTTCAAACACGAAAGAGACTACGTGTAAAAATCTGGAATTTCTACGGTTTATTAAAAAAAAAAACATTAATACCTCATCCTTATTTATTTTATAGGTAAATATCATTTATTACATTTCTTTAGATAAACTAACGATTGAGTTGCATTATTTTTATCAGAAAATTAAAAAAATCTTAAATGGATTTTTTTATGGAAATCATCGAAATGATGATTATATTGTTATCAAGTAGATTGATAAGACTTAATACATAACCTAAATTTACTTAGAAATCTTCTACTTTATAAGTTTCACATATAGTAAGGTGGAATCAAACTTAAAATATATGAACCATTAGTTGGGACATGTGAGTCACCAAACTAATAAGAGTTGGGCAGAAAAAAGGAAGATTGTATGTGTGGTTGATCCTATATATCACTAAGAAAATTAACAAAGGACGTATGTAGACAAAACACAAAACTAAGTTTTTATTAATACAAAACAACAAGCACAATACACAACATGTTCTTATATAAGGAGAAACAACACTAGCTTCGTCCTATATATAATTTAGTTAAAAACAAACAAACTTACACACTTATATTATAGATATAAAATCCTTTTATCCTTTATTGTGTTTGAGTTTAGTTATAGATTTGATCAGTAGTGGCCATGGTGGTTGTGGCTACCATAGCAATGGCAATGAATTTCGTGGTGGCTATGGTGGTTATGGCCATGTTGGTAGTCGTCATGTTCTTCACACACACCTTTACATGATTTTAAGTAATGCTGTTTACACAAGGATTTATTACAAACGTCGTCGTTACAATGGTGATGGTACTCCTCTGGGGCTTCACCTAAATACTTATTGCAATGCGAAGAATGCGCCTTGCTCTTTGGGATTTCTGTATTGTATTTTGAACATTTATTCAAATTAATATGTTATGATTTGGCTATATTAAGATTGAGTCAAAAGATCTATTCTAATAAACATGTTTTTATAAATTTATGCATGCAGAAAAGTGTTTTAGTCTTATGTACCCGAGTTTATTTCCACGAATTCGTGTTTATCTAACTTGATATTGTTAAGAGTTTAGAGGGAGATTCGACTATAGATCGAGTTTTACCAAACTCATTATTAACAAAAATAAAATTTATGCATGCTTTTGAAATAATATAGACTCGAAATTACCAGCTGAAATCAACAAGACAACGAGCAAAAGAGTTGTGAAGCAGATGGAATTTAAGATCTTTGCCATTTTTGTAGCTTTTGATTATTATTTTTATTGCTATATTTCTGTTTATAGAGACTTGGGTGATACAAACCAATGGAGATTGTCATCTATTTATAGGAAAATATGTTAAGACTTTATAACAAGATTTTGAGACGTCGTCGTTATGTAATTTAATTTCATATTTATTTATATATGGATGTGAAAGTTAAATTGAATGTCACATAATTAAACGCACAATGAACACAGTCAACAGAATGAATAAAATAAATTTAATTAAATACATACATGATTTTAATTTCCTTTTTGATCAAACTACTAAAAAATTAATCAAGAGTATAGAGAGAGATCTATATTCCATGAATAATCTTCGAACATTGAACCTTAATCCATTTGTAACTCTTTCTCAAAGATGTTTTCATTTTTCCTTCAGCTGAATAAAGCCTGTATTTCGCCACTCTTCTCTTTCTCTTTACCTCCGGATCGTTCCACCATCCTGCATTTGTTTCAATAATATAACCAATGTTAGAATATATACTTTTTTTTTTCTTATAACAATTGGATCGATAAAATCCGATTCATAGCACAAATCTATTATCTATAGCTTAAACATAATCACATAGAAATACACGACTTTTTAGAGTCAAATTATGGTGAGAAATGCAACAAATGTTGACTTACCCACTTAACCAAAAATATTTTCGAAGCAGAGATTTTCTAAACACAAATGTTTTGTGGGGAAATGTATTTGGTAAATTGGTTTAATGTGATCTGCTAGTTTCTCATTGAATTTCGACTCTAAGGAGTTTGCTGCTACTCACATGATATTGTGAAAAATTTGAAGGTATTTGAATTATGAATCAAATCTTGTCGATTTAATAAAAACACAAATGATTCATCTGCTTTTAGTTACCTTTTAAAGATGATGTTGAATGATGATGAGGAGATCTTCTGGTTCTCTTAATAGGCAAATCTTTGTAAGTAATCTTACGCCATAAATCTGATGTCATTGGAGATCGATTATATTTTGATTGTCTAACAACATAAATACCTCTTACTGGTTTTAAATCGGCAGGATCAATCAGTTGGAGGTTCCTATCTCCTTCATACGATTTGTAAGATCGTACTTTAGGAGATTGGAAACTCTCCATCTTGGTTTCAATCCCTTTGTCTTCTTCTTTTTTTCTTATCCTATTTTCTTTTGTTTAATTGTTTTTTCTACTTTTATATTCCAAATAAATAGAATCTTTAGTGTTTGGTTCAAATCAAGAGGTAATATGTGGTGGAAAATCAAAATTAAATATTTGTTGTAACAAATGTATCAAAAATAGAAAAGTTAAATTTTATGGAACAATAAAACACAAAATACGGTAGCCTCAATGGGTAGATTCGATTTTATTAGTATCAAAATATGAGAAAATAACATTATTTAACACAAACTATTTTCATTGTATGTTTGTATACACGAACTGTAGTACAATGAATAAATATACGGATAAATTAAAAATTTTACTTTATCATCTAAATTTTCTGATACATGTTTTTCTTTATAAAACATATATCAAATTTATGTTAAAAATATATATAATTTAATTTTGATGGTGTTACTCTCTCAACAATTAGATTTTGGCTGGATTAAAAGAAAAAAGTAGTATTTTTTAATCCAAATTATCAAATATCACTCATAAACATGGGCAAACATTATTATAAACAAAAAATAAACTGCCGAATTACTCTCGGTCTGGTAGTTAGGATGATTCAGCTAATGAGTTGGTACTAGGATTCGATTCTTACCCGTTATATTATGGTAACTTAAAAAAAAGACGAGTGGACTTTAGGATATGGATCAGACCTTATCGGTCCAATTGTTAAAAATAAAACAAAAACTAAACTAAACAAAAAAATCCAAAAATATCATTTACTTTTGTTTTTTACACAACTTTTAATTAAAAAATTGGAAACTTTAATTTTTCTTGCCACTTGGTTATTTGCTTAAGTGAGTAATTGTCAAATTTAATAGGGTAATAAATTAATACTCATCTGAAATGGAATTTAGGCGGGAACGAATCAACTTGCGTCGCTTTTTTCGTGTTTTATCTTTGTTCTCCTCAAGTTGTCTTATGAATTCCAATTTGTACCCCAAATGTTTTGAAATAACCGTTTTAACCTTATCAATTACAATTTATGTATTTAAGCGTGGGCCTCTTTCGTTGCTTTCGTGGAAATTTTTGAAATCATCATCTGGTTAGCGAAGCGGAGATCAAAGATGAAGGGAGGAGGAACAATGTCGTCTGTGAGAACGAGCTCGATGATGTCAGTACGGAGGAGCGGGTACAAGGCGGTGTTTGACGGAGTTGATGGACGACGGCGAAGAGAGGAAGATATGGTTGAGATCCGCAAAGCTAAGAGAGAAGAGAACTTGCTTAAGAAACGTCGCGATGCTCTTACTCATTCTCCTTCCGTCGTTTCTCTTGATCAGATGGTCGGTTTGACATTTTATTGCTTTGTATTTTAATCGCAAAATCTAGAGATTATCATGTTTGGCAGTTGATTTCTAGAGATTGATGACATGTGTTTCATATTTGCATGCTTCTTAGTGTTAGATTTTTTGCAAATGTCTATCCAATTTCGGTCAATTTCGGACTCTCCACTTTTGTTTTGTTTGAGTTTGGTGTTCTTAATTATTTCGATTCGAGTTCTTATCATAGACGATGCATTGTCAAATTTAACTATGATGCTTGAAATATCGGAATACGATCGCCAGATTTTGGATTTGCCTTTTGACTCTTTGAAATTTTCAGAGTATGATATTGATATTTCATGATTGCTTTTGGTTTAGGAAGAATTTGCATGTTCTGAAATTGATTATATAGTACTATAATAATAAGAATGAGTTACATAGCTTTGGTATATTGTAGTTGACTTTTGAAATAATAAGATATTTCTTTTGCACATTGTGGAATTCTTAGAATGGGATATTACATTCTGTATACCGGAATTCTTTTTTGAGTAGTTTGTATGTTTGATTGCTTACAGTTGATAAGCCGTATTTGGTCTGACAAGAGGGATTTGTTGATTGAGGCTACTACTCAGATCAGAACGTTACTTTGTGGTGGTGAGAGTCAAATTATGAACTGATTTACTAACAGTTTTGTGTCCTTGGGTGCTAAAACATAAACAACATGCTTTGTTTACGTTGACACTGCTACATGAGCTCAGACCTTTACGATGATCTCTTTCCTTGTAGCAGCAGCAATGTAGTTTAATATGAAAAGAACATTTTAGCGATGTATTCGTACTTTCTAATGTTATACTATGTTCTTTTGGTAGAAATGTTTAATGTACGTGTTGAAGAAGTTATAGAGGCCGGTTTGGTTCCACGCTTTGTGGAGTTCCTAACATGGGATGACTTTCCCCAGCTTCAGGTTTGCTTCGATGTACCTGTAAGTTCAATCTGGTTTTGTCACTAGCTTCACAAAGTCAATGTGTTTGTGTTGCATGGAACACTTTTTATAGTTTGAAGCCGCCTGGGCTTTAACAAATATTGCATCTGGAACATCTGAGAACACTGAAGTGGTTATTGATCATGGAGCTGTAGCAATGCTAGTGAGACTTCTCAGCTCGCCAAATGATGCGGTCCGTGAGCAGGTATATTCAATTGGTGATTGCAATCATATTCTAATGCTATGTTGTTCTCAAATTTTTTATGACTGCTATGAGCTTTTGGTTGCTTCTGCAATTGTTAATTTTTATAAGAAAGAAATTTCTTAAAATCTGTTAATGAACAAAGGATTCAAATTTATTGTTTCCCTCCAACTTTTCTATTCAACTAAGCTGTTCTGTATTCTTGTACAATTAGGTTGTCTGGGCATTAGGAAATATCTCCGGAGACTCTCCTAGATGCCGTGATATAGTCCTTGGACATGGAGCTCTATCTTCTCTGCTGTTGCAGTTTAATAATGGAGCCAAACTTTCTATGCTCGTAAATGCCGCTTGGACTTTGTCTAATCTTTTCCGAGGAAAGCCTCAGCCTCCATTTGATCAGGTAAGTTTTGAGCCAAACTGAGTTTTTTCATAGCTATTTCCTCGCTTGCACTCTCATATATATTGATTCAGACTATATAAGAGCTCCTAACTGGGTTTAGTCCAAATTATAGTGATAAAATCTGTTTGGCACTGGAATATATAATACAATAAAATCTATGGTAAAAAGGTTTGGTTCTGGGGAGAGACAAATCCCAAGATGATTGTTTGTCAAATGAGCTTGTAGCCAAGGGCACTTGAAGGTTTTGAAAACTTTCACGCTCACTTTAGGTGGCCAGACTTTATTGATCCATACCGCCATAATTATCCTGCTAATTTTCTTCACATGTTTAAGAGTGTTTTCTGCTAAAGTTTGATGTATGTGGTATTCTTCCAGACATCTTACTTGTCACCATATGCCCACAGGTGAGGGCTGCATTACCAGTTCTTGCACAACTCATTCGGTTAGATGACAATGAAGCCTTGGCTTACGCGTGCTGGGCACTGGTGTATCTCTCTGATGGTTCAAACGAAAAAATACAAGCTGTGATTGAAGCTAATGTTTGTGCGCGAGTTATTGGTCTTTCCGTGTAAGTGTTCAAGACTAAACTAACCAAGAAAATCCAGTTTCATAGATTCTGATGGGTTTTGCTTTCTAAACAGCCATCGTTCGCATTCAGTTATCACTCCCGCTCTTCGCATCATTGGAAATATTGTGACTGGGAACGATAGTCAAACTCAGGTAGATATTTAGTATTGCCACTTCTTTTTAATTTTATGCGTGCCCTTTCCCTCTTTTGCGCTGAAGAGTCTAGTTTTATAACTGGCTTTGTGCTATTTGTCATTGTCAACAAAAACTTATGATAAGATTTTGAAACACAAGTGTGTTCATAGAACGTTTTTCGTTGTGATTTTCTCAGCATATAATTGATCTACGAGCGCTCCCATGCTTGTTAAATCTTCTAAGGGGATCCTATAACAAGACAATTAAGAAGGAAGCTTGTTGGGCAGTCTCTAATATCGCTGCTGGTTGTCGATCACAGATTCAGGTTAGCCAAATTATCATCTCCGAGCTTCTCTTTTAATCGCGTCTAGTCAATACGTTGCTCTTAATATATATCTTGTTAATATCTTTCCATAGGCTGTATTTGATGCTGATATATGTCCTGTACTTGTTAATCTGCTCCAACACTCTGAGGTCGATGTCAAAAATGAAGCTGCTTGGGCTATCTGCAATGCTATAGCCGGAGGTTCTTACAAGCAAATCATGTACGTAGAATAAAAACAATACAAAACTAGGAACTATGTAGACAATCAAATACTCAGTAGTCTGAATATAGAGTCATGAAAAGAGTTCTAACAGGAGAAACAAATTTTATGCTCTCATTCTGTCGAATCTATCATACTTTTCTTGGTAGAGTTTATACTTCTCAAAGGTGTGTGGGTTTGTTTCCAAATCTCACGTGCTATCTGCTATTGTCTGGACAGGTTTCTTGTAAAGCAGGACTGCATAGAACCATTGTGCAGTCTTCTTACATCATCAGATACTCAACTCGTCATGGTTTGTTTAGAAGCACTCGAGAAAATACTTAAGGTGGGAGAAGTTAGCAACAGGAAAGACGCTGAAGGTATATACCAATGCCCTGAAACAAATGTAAACCCACACGCTCAACTAGTAGAAGAGGCCGAGGGACTAGAGAAAATGGAGAGCCTGCAATCTCATGTGAACAATGACATCTACAAAATGGCGGTGAAAATTCTAGAAACGTACTGGATGGAAGAAGAAGAAGATCAAGGAAAACAAGACATGGTATATTTCCCACTTGACAACGTTACAAACATGTCAACATCTTCAGGCACTTTCAGTGAGAAGTACTGTGGACCTTAAGAGGTAATTCTTATACCTCCTTTCTATAGCTTTACTTGTTATTATACATACTCGTCATGGACCAAGTAAGAAGGTAGCTCTGGTAACTGTTTCTTAAAAGTAGGCATTTTGGTTTAGATCAGAGTCTGGTTTGGTTTAGTTTAGGGCTTTATTGGAATTGCTTTCGTTTTTCTGCTTTGAAAAGTAAAAATCTTTGTAAAAGATTGAAATTAAACCAATCAAAATTTAGAATAAAAAACAAACTAGAGTATCTTGCAAAGATTTTTGCTTTTCAAAGCAGAAAAACGAAAGCAATTGCTGATCGGGAGAGTTTGTTGAAGATTGCTTTCGTTTTATTGCTTTGAAAAACAAAAATATTTGCGTGATACTCTAGTTTATCTTTTACTCTAAAATATGATTGGTTTAATTTCAATCTTTTACAAAGATTTTTGTTCTCTAGTTTATCTTTTACTCTAAAATATGATTGGTTTAATTTCAATCTTTTACAAAGATTTTTGTTTTCCAAAGCTGAAAAACAAAAGTAATTCCAATCAGGCCCTTAGTCTGTATCGTCTCGATTTGTCTCATATCAAAGCTCTATTTTTTGTTTTTGGTGTTTTCCTGATGATACAGGACAAGCAGCTTTGAAAATCAGACACAATCTCATCTGTACACATACCAACTGATAATCAAGACCAGATATTACATTACTTGCTCACTATACTAATGACAATGTTGGTCAGTAGTAGTAGTTTGTATTCTGAAACAAACCTTACTGTTCATCAAACGTGATGTCTTCTTTACATGTAAATTGAATTGACCATTGTAAAGTCGTGAAACCCCAAGTTACAAACATTCCTTACATAACTAACAATGTCACAACCCCCGGGAGAGGAATATGTTTTAATAAGTAACAAAATCAGAAGAGGCTGCAGCAAAGTTTCCCTCATCAACGCAAAAATGTGGTGTTCGCGCTTCAAAAGAATAAAAAAATGTTGGATCTCACTTTTTCTTTGGTCAAAAGATAATCTCCTTGAGGATTAAAAGCACTAGCATGATGAAGCAGAGGATGACTAGAACAGACGCACACTTCACCATACCTCCATATCTCTGTGTACGTTCTGCCTGTGGAAATTCCACAAGCGATTCAGCTTTAAACATGTAAGCATGAAATGTTAAAAAGAACATACACAGTGGTTGTAAATAAGTTTTACCTTTTGCAGCTGTTTAAGACCATCTTCAACTGTACTTGCAACATTCTCGATATTATAGTCAATTCGATCAACTATTGTACCCTGTCATGACAAGTTTCGCTTTCAAGTTGTAGTTTTTTAGAAACAATGACTCAGAAGTCAGACAACAGTTATAGTGTTTATACCTGATCTATTACAAGTGCAGAAAGATCCTTCATGATCTGAGCAAGTTCGTTTACAGATTCAACAACCTGTTGATGACACAGAACAAGCAGTGTAACAAAATTATGATTGTTTATGAAAAAGGATAAACATCTAAGAGCAGCATGAGTTGCATATACTAACCTGTTGAATCTCTTTCTCCCTCTCAACCGATATTTCCTCGCTCTTTTTAATCTTGCTCATCTGATGCTCACTAAATACCTGTAGTGAATTTCATAATATTGCATTATTACGGAAATACACAAGCTGAATAATGGGTATATAGCATTGCCAGAAAAGAGTCATACCATATCATCGAGGTCATCATCTTCTCCTTTATATCTGTTTCCATTCAGATTCATCTCCAAATCCGCTCCATCCTGATAATGGCATCACAGAGTCAGAGCTTCTTGGATATAAAGAAAATATGCATACAAACCAACATAATTAATGAAATTCATGTAAATAAAAGTGTCGCTGCAGACAAAGTAAGAGTTTTGAAGAATGAGCATCACAAATAGTGAAGGCTTAAGCATAGGAAAAGAGCAGAATGTCATGCATACCTCGTTTTGTAGTCTCAAACGTTTCAAATACGTAGACTGCTTCTTGCGAAGCTCCATAGAAAGACTTTGGAGATCAGTAGCAAGAGATCTCTGTTGTAAAACAGACGGAATTTAAAGTGTAAATGGTGATGGAAACTGAAAGGACATACACTAAAGAGAGACATCGATTCAAGTACACCAACCAACCTGGACGTTTTTCCTGACATTTGAATCTTCAGAAGGTCCAGCTGCAGAAAGCCTTTGAAGTTGCTTCTCAGATTTCCTCAACAAGAAAGTTATCTCCTGTGTCAAAGACTCGATTTGATGTTGATCTTCTTTATCATCACCAAACGAAGGCATCAAGGCTTTCGCATGAGCCTTTCCCAACTCAGCCATTTTGACTTTTGCACGCTGAATGTTCACTGAAATCTCCTCAGAGACATCAACCCAATCTGGTGGTAACCCTACTACTACTGTACCTCTACTGATACATTTAAAACCATGAAGCAAAACTTTCAGCTTCAACATATAGGCCACATATATTTAAGGGAAATTTAATTGACTAGTGTTCTCTCAATAATTGATAAGAAGCTGAAACAACTACGTTGAACATCAAGCACCAATTTAAGCGATTCATTCCACATCCAAGTCGTAGAATAATAAACAATCTTGCTCAAGATGATACCGATTTTCTGCTATATCATCAGCTTACTTCAAATAACTCACACTAGCACCTACTAAGTTTCTTATGTAATCACCAAGCTTCCAACATTTCAGTGGTAGAGAGAGATAGAGAAGTACCTCGAATTCCCAGGATCCTCGGTACTGACTGGAGCATATTTACGATTCGGATTCAACAGAGATGTACTCGCCATCTCGATCACCGGACCTATGCCAGATTTCGCTCCCGTCGACGAATTGTTCTCCGACGACCCCATTGGAGCACGGACGCTCCTCAGAGAGTTCCTGTACTTCCTAAACAACAGCGTACGATTCCTCGTCGCCATAGCAGCTAAATATAAACCCGAGAACAAAAATTTGACTGAAAAATATCCAAGATCTCGGCGTCTAGATAGATTTTAGCTTCCCTTCCGATCGGAAGCTATAGATCTGACCAGAATTGCATTTTCATTACAAACAAAGCAACGAACCAACGCGAAATCTCACGTCAGGTAAACGGCGAAGACTGGCCGATCTCCGGCAGAATCAAAATTCTCCGACGAAAAAGATCAGCTCCGAAATTACAAATCGGAAAATTTTCACTAATTTCTTTCGTAAAATTAAATTTCGAGGAAAATTAAATTAAATATGTCACAAGTCAGAAGTCAGACCAACAACAAGATACGGCAATAATCTTCTGCTTTAGGTGCATCTTTTAACTCTGACATTTCAGAATAACAGCCAATGAAAATTCGTCACGTTGTCAAAGTACAACACCATGACGTTTTACTTGGGACAGTTTGTCGACGTCATGTTTTTGAATGTAATTACACGTCGGGTAAAAGTAATAAACGGCATGCATTTTTGTGTAAGACTTTACAAAATAAAAAGAGTGGCCCAATATCTTTTCTGTTTTTCCGCGAAGGATTCATCATTTATCATTGAAAGCAATTGTTTTTCAATAAAAAAATAAAATTTTGGTAACGAAATTAAGAACTTTTATACTTGTTGTCTCCTGTGTCTCTCACTCTCTATCCAAAATAATTAAAACGAGAAAAATAAAAAAGACAAAACTGTGTTAAAACCGACCCAGAATTGTAGTCTTTGTAATCTGTCTTTACCATTTCGTTGGATTTCTTGAGACTATAATCAGACTTTCTCAAGCCTTAATTATTTTCTTTCATAAAACGATTGTTGCTTTTCTTCAAAACTTTATTTGTGGTGGAAAAAGTGAAAATTTCGACTTTTTTTCTTCGGTTTTTGATTTGTTGTGTCAATAATGGATTCCGATTCAAAGAGTGATCGTCTGGCTTCAGCTACGAGGAGATACCAGCTGGCTTTTCCACAACGATCTGGTGAGTTTATTTTACTCTATAAGATGTGAAAATTTTGTTAATCTCTCTGTTCTTCATGATTTTTATTTGATTTGTAGTGTGTTTTGTTGGCTGAAAATTGATGAGTGAAGGTTACAGTTGAGAATCTTGTGTTTGGAAATTGAGAATTTTAAGGGAAATATTGATTTATAAAAAAAAGAATTTGTCATTTGTGTTTTGTTTGTTGTATAATCGCTATAGGCTTTGATTGATACTTGTGAAAATGAAAGAAAAGGGCTTTTATAGTTGATTGATTTATTGATGAAGTATGGTTTGATTACGATTGTTGATTTTTTTTGTTACTATGCTCAGTGTTTATGAACAAGAGAAATTTCAGATGTCTTTCACAGAAGAGAAATAACTGTCATACTGTAACCACAGAACTAGATGAGGGTTTCCTTAGCATTTTCGGCTTCTTTGTTTTATTGTAGCTATGCAGTATATTTGATGTATTGCTCTGAGATTGCAGATACGTTTTTAGGGTTTGAAGAGATAGATGGAGAAGAAGAGTTTGCTTGCCCTTTCTGTTCTGACTATTTTGATATTGGGTCTCTATGCTGCCACATAGATGAAGATCATCCTATAGAAGCCAAAAATGGGGTAGTTTTCTTTTTGTCTTTAAACAATTGTTATCACATTTCAAGCAAAAATTGTGTTTTATACATCTCTGATTTATCACATGATTCTCGATTGTTTAGACTTTAGACTGAGCATGGTTGAGGGTTGTTCTTGTAAGATATAACAAAGGCAGCTGTGTCTATAGAATATATTTTTAGGAACTCTTGTAGATATCTATGACTACTTAGCATTAAATTTTGTCTGGTGATCATTGTTATTGCAGGTATGTCCTGTTTGTGCAATTAGGGTCGGTGTTGACGTGGTTGCTCATATAACCCTTCAGCACGCTAATATATTCAAGATATCCTTTTTTCTGTCTTATTGTTTCTTTAATCCGTCATTTTGGTAGTGTTGTGATGCCTTAACAAGATATTACATGCAGCGAAAGAGAAAGTCAAGAAGAGCCGGGTCACATTCGACATTATCAATCTTGAGGAGAGAGTTTCCTGATAGAAACTTTCAGAGCCTATTTGAAGGGTCTTCATGTATAATGTCTTCTTCTTCATTATCCAATGTGGCAGCTGACCCATTGTTATCGTCTTTCATTTCACCTATTACTGATGGGTTCTTCACTTCAGAGTCATGTATATCTGCAGAAGCCAGTTCTGCTAAGAATACGTCAACTCAGAGTTTACCTGAGAGGTAGATTTCTTCCTTCTCAATTCTTTGCTCTGCCTACCCTCTTATGGCCACTCTTGTTAGTTAAAATTTGACACATTTGTGGTATTACAGAAGGCTGATTAATCTCTATATGTCAAACCGAGCCCATAAATAATCTCAGTTCAGTTGTTTCAAGTGTTTCCAACTTTGCATTGGTTTCATTTGTTCATCTGTATTGTAATCTTGGGATAAATCGTTTTCCGGTTTCATTTTGGGTACTTGGGACTTTATGAGCTAAATTGAATCACCATGATCAAGTTATTAATGAAGATTTTGTGGATGGTAGGAATGCGATAAAACCGTCAATTTCAGCTGAGGATCACAGGCAGAAGTTGAACCGAAGCGAGTTTGTACTAGAGCTATTGACCTCTACCATTCTTGATGATGGCTTATAATGAAGAAGATTGTTTTCGGTAACTTCTCAGCAACGAGCAAACTTGTTGTTCTTTTTCAGGGGTAAAATCTATAGGACTATTGTTTGTGGGGAGCAAAATAAAGGATAAAGCTTTGTATGTAGAGAGATTATGAGTGTGATTTATGAACACATCAGCTTCTGCGGTCACGCTTGAAATGTCTGTAGGTCGTGTCATGAACAACATAAATGTATCTTCATCATTTTGCTTTCAAATTATTCATTTCTAAATTCTTGTTTGCGTTGTTTTTTCAATCTCAAAAATTTCAGTATCTTGTGTGGAAAATGGAATCGGTCTTGAGACACTCCGATAAAGACAGATTTTGCAAATCCAATTAAGATTAGGTCTTCCTCATATTCAGAAGAGAAGTAAGAACATAGAAAAAAGTTAGATGACTGTTAATGGTAGGGGCTGCGCGAACGCAAACCCCCTCTGCCACAAATAATGACGTAGGCTCTTCCACTTGGGAAGACCTTAAGCTAAGCACCCTTCCGTAGTGTGCAATGGAAGTCACTAGCCTAGGCCACTCGTCTTCCTGATCACGAGTCGACCCCGTCCAGGTAAGTGATTTGCTCGTAAACAGGATTCTCTTATTTATACTATGTTTCAGAAGCCTCCGTTGTCTCTTGTAACCGATGTGGGACTTTGCTAAAGTTTCACACTTTTTGCCGCTACTTTTTAAAGAAGTGTTTGCCGTTTTCGTGTTTGCCTTCTCAACAGCGTGTCGAAATCAGAAGGCTAAACAGTAAACACTAATAAGGGCTTTGTTTAGATCCTCTACTGGGCCGGTCTTTTTGGTGGCCCAAAATCAAATATTTACTAGGATAACAATGACCATGTTCAGATCCAAATGACCTATAATTATAAGTTTTGCAAATAACCAAATACTAGGATTATACCCACGTTATTGCGTGAGATTTGACTATTTTTTCAACCCGTATTCATTTAGATTTTTAGACATGTCATCACCGTCATCATATTTTAAATATTGTTTTCAAGATGTTATTTTAGAGGTCTGAAACTCAAACCAAAATCAACCAGAATTAAAAGAACCGGACCCAACAAAATATCCTAATGGATTTTAAATCTATATATCTTACAAACCGAACCAAACATGAATTGGAACCAAATCAAAAACAATTTTAGTTTTTTAGAGTTTTTCTAATAATTTTTTCTTAAATTTTGAATTTTATATAAAAATACTCGAACACGAACTTAATCTATACCGAACTGAACTCTGTCCGTAAAATAAAAATACCCGAATAAGTATACCGAATTAGTTGAACTGAACTCGACAATATACCAGAATGGGTCCTAAATATATGTACCTGGAAAACCGAATCCAAACTCCAATTGAAACCGAATTTGTACCCGACATTTTTTTAAATTAATTTTTAGTTTTTAGAGATTTTTCTATTAAATCATTATTAAATTTAAATTTTTATATAAAAATCTGTAACAAAACCACCTTAAACCTATTTTTAAAAGTTGTTATGAACCTTATGTTAATTTTATTCTAAAGTTTAAAACATATTCTAAGTGAAAGTGTCACCTGCTTTAATACATAATATATAAGATATAACATAAATGAATCATGCAAGTTTTTCCAAGAATATGTTCGAAAATAGTAATACTAATTTGGGGTTGAACAAATAAAAATAGTAATACTAATGAAAATTTGCATACTTTATCTGGCGGTTGATGACCAAACTTAAGAACTGTGGATTCTTTTGTGTTAAATATGTTTCTTTTGATTTCATTTTACATTTGTTAACCGATAATTATAATTTGTGTATTCGTTATCGTTACCAACTAATTAAAGATATAAACATGACTATACATTCACTGACCATTTGCTCTTGATTGAGTGTATTAACAACTAAACTAGTGAGCACAAATATAAGTTAAACAAAAAACCAAAAATAGAGGAAAAAGTTTGATTAAAAGTACATTAAAAGGAAGTTAATGCACCCAATGATGTAGATTTGTCCTAGTTGGAAGCATGGCATGTTTCTCGTAAGGACCAATCCAACTCATTGGGATTTACCGGATTAGTCGAGCTCTGTCCCAAATCATTTACAATTTTGTTTCTTTTTTCTGCCCAAATTATTATCAAAACGAATAGTGATAAAAGGAAATGACCAAAAGAGAAAGGTTCATTACTTTAGTACCATAAGCAATGTTCTTTAATATCTTTGTTACCGTACATCCACTAGACTTCCACTTGAATGTCCTTAGTTGATACATTCAAGTGGAATGCTTATGTAGCTATAGTTTCAATTTTCATACTTTGTTGATTCTTGCATATTTAAAAGTTAGATTATATTATATTTCCAACTTTTTTTTTATGATTCGGATAAATCATCTCAACGAAATCACTATAAACACTAGAAGTTTCCGACTAGCTATAAACTTTTTTCGAACTGGTTCAGCGGATTTACGGATCATGAGAATTAACTAGAATCATAACAAAAAATAGAATCACATCCATACTTGATATACGCTCTAACTGGTACATGTGGAATTACATAATTTTTTATTCCACATGAACATTCACATTTGAGAAATTAATATTGTGAAATTTGAGTAGATTTATATTTTTTCTTTCTTTTTACTTTTCGTTTACTTTTTTCTAATTTTACATGTGACTTATATTATTTCACAAATAATTTCAAAATGCTTCAATTACTTAATTAATTTTCAAAATAATATACAAATTTAGTAATAAATAATAACTTATATATAAATTACTTAATTGCATATTTTTTGTCAACAATTGGATCGACAAAGCCCGATTCATAACTTAAAATCCACCCCTAAAATCCATTTTTTAAGCTACCGTAATGCAGCATATAAGAATCGAGCTCTGGTGTCAAGTCATTAGCTGGAACATCCTAACCACCATACTGAGAGCAACTCGACACTTAATTGCATAATTAAAAATTTAATAAAATATATTATTATAAGTATAAAGTAAATATCTTTAAAAACCTCTCTCTAAAAACTTTTCCTCGTTCTCAAAGCTTCCTATTTAGATCTCTTATGGCTAAGACAAAGACAAAGGCTAAGGTTAAGAAGAAAAAGCGTCCTTAGGACTCTCACTCTTCTCCCCCAGGTTCTCTTTCCGCTTCGCCCTCTTCCCCTGAACTGGGTCCGGTTGCCTCAGCTTCTGCTCAGTCTTCGGATATCTCTGGTTACAAGACCACTGATTCACCTCAAATTACTACTTCTACTGTTCAATGAGTTGGACCAGAGTTAGTTTCGAAGGAATCCCTTCAAAACCCCTAAATGTCTGAGGTTGGAACGGTTCAATCTCAGAACCCTAAAAACCAATATTTGGTCAAAACTCCTACAGTTTCCACAAAACCTTCATGGAGGGATTGTGTTAAAGGACCAGAGCATCATATGCCAAAAAAGGAGTCCCTTTTCTACTCGAATCAGGAGAGTTATGCGTCAAAATCCCAAATGAAGTTATAGCTAGAGACAAAAAGTCTTGGGAAAGCTTCATTATCGGTCATTTTCACGGTAATCTTCCATCAATAGAGCTCTCCATGGGATCTTAAACGGTATCTGGAGCAGGAAAAAGAACGACATCTCTATCTCCAAAGTTGGTCCAAAGTTTGTGCTAATTAAAATTCCATGTCCCATTACTCGAGAAAAGAATTCTAAATCAAAGTATGTGGCATGTGGAAAGGCATGCAATGTTCATTGCAGATTGGGAGCCTGGGTTGGACCCAATCATGCCGGAATTGGAGGAAGCTCCGGTATGGATAAACGTTACTGGTGTTCCAACACATTTTTTCTCTGCTGAAGGCTTGGCCTACATAGTAAATTTAATTGGACAACCTTTGTTCCTTCATCCGAACACTGCAAATAAAAATCATCTTGAATTAGCTCGGGTTTACACTATAGTTAGCCTTAAAAAGCCTCTCCTAGATGCCATTAACATTATGTCTGACTCCCGGAAACTCCACATAATTCAGGTCTCAAGCCCATGGCTTCCACTTTTATGTGCCCATTGCAATGAAGTTGGTCATTCTATTCGTAGATGTCCCACCGCGCCAATTACTTGTTCTCACTACAATTCGTCGAGCCATTTGACTAAGAATTGCTCTCGGAACAGGAAACACTCAAAGCCTAAAGAATCCTCAACAATGCGTCCGCATAAGCCTAAATCTCAGACACAGAAGAAATATTTACAACCTCCAAGCTTTTCATCTAAAGTGGATCAGTTTAAATCTATGAAAGAAGCGGATCTCTAACTCACAATTGACTTATATGCTGGTAATTCTAAGGCCAAAGGGAAAAATCAGCACGCGGGTCAGTCTAAGGCCAAGAAAAATCTCTTGATGTTACTCTGAAAGCTAAACACTCCTCTTCTTTGAAAATTCATGACCAACAGCCAAAAGCACCTCCTAAAAAGTGCTCTGATCCGAAGCTAGTGTCCAAATATGATGGTAAAAAGCCACTCAGGGATAGTTACTATTCTTCCTTATAAAAAACTACTCCTAAGTCTTAAGTTTACTCCCCAAATAGTGATTCATCTGCCTTTTCTGAAGAAGGTGAATTTATACTTGACTCAGAGCCTTCAAAATTCCATAGGATAATGACCTGTTAAGTCTGATAGTAATTGAGCAGCAAAATAGATTTGCAAACCTTCGGAAAGGACGGGGCCCTAATCCATCCTCTTCTCAGTAGGTATGATAGTACACACTTTTTGTTGGAACGTTAGGAAGTTAAACCGTTCCATTAAACGGAGAAAGCTTAAAGCTTGGATTAAACTAACAAAGGCTCTTTTGTAGTGTTTTTAAGACATGCGTTAAAGTAAATAAGTCTCAAGATTTTGTTAATAAGATAGTTAAAGGTTGGCAGTTTGAAGGTAACTATGAATATGCTGAGTTAGGTCGCATTTGGGTTCTCTGGGACAAGTTTGTTGCTCTCACAATTGTGGTTAAATCCTCCCAGATGATCACTACTTTCGTTAAGCTTCCGAATCAGCCGCAAGATTTTGTTGTGTCATTTGATACACCCATAATGCAAGATTGGATCTATGGGATGACCTATTACAGATGGAGAACTCGTTTTTAGCTCAAACCAAATCGTGGGTAGTCTTTGTTGATTTCAACCAAGAATTAAACCCATGTGACAGTTCTGTTGGAAGCACTAGAATTACCTCGGGTATGCAGGAGTTTAGAGCCTCTTTAGAGGCTGTGCACTTGGAAGACTTGCCTTTTCAAGGTCCCACCTTCACTTGGTGGAACAAACAGGAATCTAATTCAATAGCTAAGAAAATTGACAGGGTTTTGGTTAATGAAATTTGGAGATTGTCTTTCCTAGATTCATATTCTCACTTTGAGGAAATGGATTTCTCGGATCACTGCTCAAGCTGTTTATCTCTGGGGTAAGCTTTGGCTGTAAATAAACACTTTAAGATCTCAAACTTTCTGCTTAGTAACAATGAGTTTTTGCCTCGTCTTCAAGATTTTTAGGCTACAAACCATTTCGCTGGAACTGAAATGTTTGTACTGTCAAAGAAGCTTAAATTGTTGAAAAAGGTCTTTAAAGATATAAATAGGGAGCAGTTCTCGGACATCGGGTGTCGGGTCAAAGATGTTCACTCATATTTGCTTTAGACGCAACATGAATTCAATCTAACCCTTCCATTTCAAATGTGAAGAGTGAGAAAGTTGTGTTCTCTCGATGGGAGGTGTTGGCGCAAGCAGAGGAGAAATTCCTCTTTCAAAGGTCTAGAGTACGGTGGATCACTGATGGAGACTCTAACTCTGCGTATTTTCATAGGATTATTACTGCTAATAGATATAATAATCAAATCCATTACCTTATCAACGATGATAATGAGAGGTTGGAGTCAATGGAATAGATTGAGAAAGAATGTGTCCACCACTTCTCTTCCTTTTATGGCTCTCCAAGTCCCACACACACTCAACAAGACAGAGAACTGATCGCTTCAATTACTTCTTTCCAATGCTGAGATGATGATAAACAAGCTCTCATGTCTCAAGTTTCAGACTTGGATATCAAATCTGAATTCTTCAGTCTTCCATCGAACAAATCTCCGGGTCTAGATGGGTTTTCAGGAGAGTTTTTTCGTAACTCTTGGAGTGTGATTGGTTATGATATAACACAAGCAGTCAAGAAATTCTTTTCATCTGGATGTTTGCTGAAACAATGGAACTGCACAGCCATCACACTTATCCCTAAAAAGACAGGAGCTGATAAGCTTAGGGATTTCAGACCAATCTCTCTTTGTAATTCTCTGTATAAGAAGATTGCTAAATTACTCTCCAAGCGTCTGCAGTGAATCCTACCAGATATGATTTTGAACTCACAATCGGCCTTTGTGAAAGACAGACTTTTAGTTGAGAATGTTCTTATAGCTACTGAGTTGGTGTAAGGGTTTAATTACAAAACAGTTTCATCTAGAGGAATGTTAAAAGTGGATATTAGGAAGGTGTTTGATACAGTTAGGTGGGACTTTGTTTTCCATATGCTTATTGTGGCTGAGTTTCCTCTAATATTTATAAATTGGATTTGAGAATGTATTTCTACAACATCCTTTTCCGTCTGCATCAATGGGAGTCTGAAATGGTTCTTCAAAGGTACTCGAGGGTTAAGACAGGGAGACCCGTTATCTCCATCTCTTTTCATAATTGCCATGGAAGCTTTTGCAAATATGATCCACCTTGCCTTTGAATCAAACGAAATTGGCTATCACCCTCTTTGTGTTCGACCTCCTATTACACATCTTGCTTTTTTAGATGATTTGATGATGTTTTATGATGGAAAATTTAGCTCATTGCAAGCTATCTCAGTTGCACTAGATAATTTCCATCAGATTTTGGGTCTGGCCATAAACAAGGATAAGACAGAAGTGTTTGTCGTGGGCTTTACACAATAACAATTATCTTCCACCCTCGCCTTAGGTTTCGCAAAAGGATCTATAATGTATCTTGGACTCCCTCTCATGCATCGGAAGATTAGAGTGAGTGACTACTCCCCACTTATTGATAAGATTAAATCCAAATTCAATCATTGGACGGCGAAAGTTCTTTCATTTGCCGGCAGATTGGGGCTCATTAAATTTGTCATTTATAGTCTCATAAATTTTTGGATGGGAGCATTTTCTTTACCTGCCTAAGGCAGTTAACGCAGCTCTGCTCGGGATTTCTTTGGGTTGGAGATGTAACTAAAAGAGCAGCTCACAAAGTTGCTTAGAAGCAAGTGTGTCTTCCCAAACCTGAAGGGGGCCTTGGATTAAGGGACCTTTCAAGATAGAACCAAGTCCTCAATCTGAAACTGATTTGGTTATTGTTCTCTAAGTCTTCATCACTTTGGGTTGCTTGGAATCACTACCATATGCTCAAAATGGATCATTTTTGGACAGTCGTAACGAAACCTCATGGCTCTTGGATTTGGAAATCTATAAGGTTCCTGAAATGTGATCTTGGTGATGGGACTAAAGCTAGCTTTTGGTATGATTGTTGGATACCAACAGGGCCTTTGGTCCATCAGCTTGGAGATGATGCTCCTCAAATGTCCGATGGTTTATCATGGAGAATGCCTTCTTTTAGATCTAGAATTATTGGTGCTCTTGAGTTAAGATCTATTTTGGCTTGTGCTTCAACACCAGCTCGAGACGTAGGTCCATATCTTTACCGTTGGGAAACAAATTCAGGTTCAAAGACTACATTCTCCACCCATTACACTCGGCTGCACCTCAGATATTCAGAACCTAAGAAGTCATGGTATTACTCTGTCTGGTTCAAACACTCGGTGCCAAAACACTCTTTCACTTTCTGGGTAGCAAACCTTAATCGGCTTCCGGTGAGATCGAGACTAGTACACTAGGGTTTGAATGCCTAATAGCTGCTGCATTTGTAGCCAACATGAAGAAACAAGAGACTACTTATTCCTATGGTGTGATCTGGCCACTACTATTTGGCATAAAGTTCTCAAAAAACTGGGCGAACCAGAAGCTGTTTTGGTTCTTGGCAAGTCCTTATCCGTTGGATGACCTCAGGTTCAAACTCCCGACAATCTCTGCTACGAAAATTGTGTTCCTAAGCTCTCATTTTCTCCTTATGGCATGAACGCAATTCAAGGCTGCATAATGCTACATCCTCATCTGCCTATGTTATCTTTGCTAAGCTAGATAGACTAATTAGGGACACATTATTAGCTCATCTCAAATACAAAGGCAATCATAATCTTCTCTCCTTGTGGTTTGCACATGATTGAGGATCGGTTTTATTGATCTTTGTATCTCTTTCTATTTTCTTTGGCTTTTTTAACTTTTTTCTAGGCTAGGGAAAATCATAGGAAAATTTTATAGCTATTTTGTAATTAGTTAACCCTTTTTTTTGGTAATAAATTTGCATTTTATCCAAAAAAGAGTAAATATCTTAATATCAAATAATTAATTGCTTTACATTAATTGTATAATATATATATGCATATATATAGATATATATCAAATGTCTATAATTATAGATATATTTTTTAGATTTATATTTCAATCTTTCAAAAAATTTCATAGTTTGATTGTTTTGGTTTCTTAAAAAAACTTAGGACAACATCCGGTTCTCTGTTTTAATCGATTTAGATTTGAGTATTTTGGTATATGAATTTGTCTTTAGGGATTCAATCCCTCCACACTACATGAAATAAATTAAAAATAATTTTAGAGTGACATTTAGCTATGTATCATGATTAATCAATCTAATTGCTGATAGAAAATATATAATTAACTATGAATAATATTGGACATGTATTGTTATATTTCACTTATTTTAGTTCTGATTTATTTTAGCTCAAATTCTATTTTTTTGGTATATGAATCGTGCATCAAGAATTCAACCGACAATATGATGTAGACTAAATGGAGTTTTAGGGTAGATTTTGGCTATGAATTAGATTTTGTCGATCTAATTTTTAAAAGATTAAGAAATTTCACAATATTCCATATTCAACATAATTCAGCTGTTACTATTTGGTTTTAAGTAATTCTACATAAAAAAACAAAAATTTTGCCAGATTTCGCATTCAACATAATTCTATAGTTACTATTTACACCTTTATTTTGTAAGGACACTCGGAAACTGGAATAGCACATAATTACATTCCCAAATTAATTTAAGTACTACTGGATAACTTTGTGGGCTGTTTTGTTTTGTTTTAGAAAAGTGGTAATAGTTTCTTAAGAAACATATAAATTAATAGTTGGTGATTAGTCATTCATCGTGAATCTTTGGCAGGTTATGAACAAGTGGGGTCTTTAAGTGATTTACAAAATAAATCGCATCGAAGAATTGGAAGAACAATATCTATTGTGACTGAATTTACTTTTTCTCCATATTAAGAAAGGCAACATCACTATGATAAAGATAATGGATTATTTTCTATATATTAGTGTTGTTAGATATTTCTATTATAAGATTCTAATTAGCCTAAGATAAGTAATTGTAAATTGAAACTAAAATTGAGATTCCACATAGTGAAAGTAGATATTTTTTTGTTAAAAGATAACACTAACCACTACATAATGCAACTTATTTTTGTTAAATGCATGATGCAATTGTTTATTGTTTTCTTGATGAAATAAAAGCTGTTAAGCACTAATATTAAAAAACATATATTATTAATTTTACCTTAGTTTATACTGTAGCTTTTATCCAATCAAAACATATATTATTATTGTCATTGTTCTTGCTGTCAAACTATTGTATTGTTCTTGCATTTCTCCTTTAAATTTACATGTTACAAATCCATATATTTACATCTAAATAAATAACAATATATTATTTTTCAAATCATATTTCACGGTATGTATATTATGTTTCACACTCACTACAACAAAACATTAGTGTTGCAACGCTTTTTCGCGTTGCTAATTCGTTGTAAAACCACTTTACAACGAACTAGCAACGACACGCGTTTCGTTATAAACTGATCGTCGCAACACGTATTTCGTCGTAATTGCGTTGTTAAAT